>CM039090.1:13277792-13526152 GCA_022113865.1 Chimonanthus praecox | reverse complement strand
GCATTTTCCTTGGATTAAATGGATATTTTGCCTAATAATTATTGTTAAGACCAAAATGTTTCGACTTCTTAAACATGTGACTAATTTTTGAAACATGTATAAACCTCCATATTCATACACACTGGATAACAATATAAAGAATGACCTTTTATGTTGAGAGTAACTTTAAGACCTTCCATATCTCAGGCAGATTCTTAACTCCAAGCCAACCCTTATATTTATCTTGCCTAATAAATTAGAAGCAAAGTTTTAATTCTTTAAGTTTTTTACGTAGATTTGACTATAGTTGTAATTTTTAGTTGATCTAGATGTAAGAACAAGCAAATTTAGTCCAGTCTAAATCCATTAACTCATCAAACAGTATTACATAAATAAAAATATAAATCATTTTAGTTAGTATGTGTCATACCATATTACATTGTATAGTTAACTTCCTAAGCGTAAAAGGATTCAAATTCTATACTCCTAATTAACCTGATGCCGTCCAAATAATTCGACAACCCGATTGGATGTCCATGTCAATTTCGATGCCTCATATAAAATCATTATCGAGGAATCTGGACTACTATGAATTACACGCTCGAAGCATCACATGTTAAATATTTTCTATGTTCTAATTTAGTTATCTCATATTTTTAAACTGTCTCAAAATAGTTGTCTGATATTTTATATTTACAAATTACAAGCACGTGTAGATTCTATCTCTCTATTTATCTACTTTGACTCATGAAACTATTCTTAAAAAATCCATTAGTTTAACATAAATTTTGAATTTCTTCATTCGAATCTAAGAATCAAGTTTTGTTGGGACATGAAGAGTCATTCATCCACCACCTGGCTTATGATTTAGACATTATGATTTATGATGGTGAAGTTCTCACATAACAATTTTATTTTATTTTATTTTATGATCAAGACAAAAAATCAATCCAAAGCTGCCAGCTGCCTAATAAAAGGAATTTTTTTACTTACTTAAGGAGCTAATGAATAAAAAAAAACTAATGAGAAACTTCATACGTCACTTTTTTCTTTGGATATAGATGGATCTTTTATCTAATAATTTAGAAGATTTTTTTTAGTTTATTTTACTTTTTTTTAATTGATGTAAATGTAGACGCAAAACATTTCGTATCAAAATCCAAATTCATCAAGTCATCAATCTCAATCACATGGCAATAAATATAAATCCTATTAATCAGCATGTCATATCAAATAACATATATTATTAATAATATTATATCTTATATTATCTAATATTATTAACTTCCTAAGCTCCAAAGAGCTCAAACTCAAAGCATTCTAACCTCTATTGGATTCAAAAATTAAAAAAAAAAACCTTTGATATTTTTATAAATCAAATATTTAACTTAAAATAAATACCTCTAGGATCAGTTTTTCATTCTTTACCACTTTAATTCGAATCTGAATATTTTACACAAATAGTACAAACATATTAAGAAAAAAGAATTTTACCGTGATTGTTGCTCATAGGTGACGTTGCATAGAAAAAAATGATTTTTGATTTTTGCATCAGTACTTTTATCGTCTCTTATTTTATCGTAATAAATTGATAATATTTTTATTTTGTTCTTTCACTTTTTAATCTATTGTGATAAAATAAAGAACAAAGACGACTCACTATCCCATTTTAATAAAAGTACCGACCCAAAAATCAATTATCCATATTATTACTTTGTTACCAATAAAAAAATTGTTAATCATAATTAATTTAATCAATTAAAGACATTGGTTGCCAAAGTATCTAATGGCCATGAAGGGTTTGCAACTTGCCAGCCAGTAGGTAACCGTTTCAACGCCGGCAGTTATACGACACAGAACATTCTATGTGATTAAACACTCTAACCTCACAAAATTCTTCAGCAGACAGAACGGGATTTCGTAGTCCGTACGAACGGATGGAATTGCTACAGATTTTCAAAATCACACGGAACGGGATTCCGTAGTATGTACGAACTGATGGAATTGCTACAATTTTACAAAATTACCACTGTGTTTATTACCTATATAAATCTTACAGACATTTGCCCCTTTTACTCAGCATAAACGTGGTAGCAACTTCAATTGACTGCCTCTCTCACAAAACTCAGCAGAAGAAGATGAAGATGATTCGAGAAGAGAAGAGAATGAAGGTGAAGAAGGGCTGGTTGACAGTGAGAGTAGGATTAGAAGAAAACGAAGGCGGCGACTTCGATCGATTCATGGTCCCTATATCCTATCTCTACCATCCTCTCTTCAAGAAACTCCTTGAGAAAGCAGAAGACGTATATGAGTTCCACACGACAGGGCCTCTCCGACTACCATGCTCCATTGACGATTTCCTTCACCTCCGGTGGCTCATCGAGAAAGAAACATAGAGCTGCCATCAATGCAGTTCCTTCTCTCTCCATGCCTGTTGAAATGAATTCTTCTTCATTCTTTTTCAAGCTTCTCTGTTCTGTTACTCTGTATTCACCACATGGTTTCATTTCTCTCACCGTCATTTTTTTTTTGCTGTAAGTAATACAATAGCTGTAGATGAGGAGATATACGTTAATGACGATTTAGAGGTCCTTTTGATGTGGCTTACATAAACACCAGATATAGATAAGAGTTACCCACCGTGATTTCTACTGTTTAAGTATTTCTAAACTTATAAAGAATTGCAGAAACTCATATCACAACACTATAACACAGGATTTACGTGGAAAAACTATAAGGGAAAAACCACGAGAGAGACAGACATTATTATTCACTGCTTGAATTCTAATTACATCAGTGATATATTTATAGGAAAAACTCAAGGAAGACTCCTAATAGGTGAAGAGTCCTAATAGGTTTGAGACACAGAGTCCCACTAAACCTCTCTTTCCTAATTCAACACTCCCCCTCAAGTTGGTGCGAAAATGTGGATTGAACCCAACTTGGACAAAATATCTTGGAATTTAACAGCAGGGAGGTTTTTTGTGAAGATATCCGCTAATTGTTGATCATTGTGAACAAATGGAGTAGAAATGACATTAGCTTGCACATTCTCGTGAACAAAATGACAATCCATCTCAATGTGTTTAGTTCCCTCATGAAACACAGGATTTGAAGCAATGTGAATAGCATATTGATTATAGCAAAACATTTGTGTCAGCTGAGTTGAACCAAAGCGCAAATCTTGTAATAAGAACCGAAGTCAAATCACTTCACTGGTGGTTAAGGCCATTGCACGATATTCTGTTTATGCACTTGATCTTGCAACAACGCTTTGCTTTTTACTCTTCCAAATTACCAGATTACCTCCTACAAATGTAAAATAATCCGTTGTAGACCGTCGATCAACCGGACAACCTGCCTAATCAGCATCAATATAAGCAGTAATAATATTATTTCCATTATTATGCATCCATATACTCCTTCCTGGTGAACCTTTTAAATACTGTAAAATTCTGTGAACTGTATTTATGTGTGTAACTGTAGGTGCATGCATAAATCTGTTAACTAAACTGACTCCATATGAAATATCTGACCGAGTGGTTAGATAAATCAGTCGACCAACCAATATTTGAAACTGACCAATATCAGATAATAATTCACCATCACTATCAAGCTTGCTGCCACTGTCAATTGGAGTGTCTGAGGGTTTAACTCTCAACTTTCCAGTATCCTTTAACAGGTCTAGCACATATTTTCTTTGATTCAGAAATATTCCCTTATTTGAGTAATCAACTTCTAATCCAAGAAAATACTTTAACACTCCTAAGTCTTTGATGGCAAATCTATTGTGCAGGAGAATTTAAGTCTTGCAATTTCTTTTTTATCATTAGTTGTGATCACAATATCATCAACATAGACTAAAACAACTGTTGTGCCAAGCACACTGTTCTTGACAAACAAAGAACAATCAGATGCACTCCTTTTAAGCCTGTTACTCATGAGAACAGAGCTGAGCTTAGCATACCAAGCACGAGGAGACTGCTTAAGTCCATATATGGACCTTTTTAGCTTGAACACAAATCCAACTCTGGATTCTTGTAAATGACCCGGTAGAACACTCATATACACCTCCTCTTCTAGATCACCAAGCAGAAATGCATTTTTAACATCCATCTAAGATAATTCCAAACCCTGATTTGCAGTTAAGGAGAGAAAAAATCGAAAAGTGATCATCTTTGCAACTGGTACGAAGGTCTCTGTATAATCCTCTCCATAAGTTTGGATAAAGCCTCTGGCAACAAGTCTGTCTTGTGTCTCTGCACAGTTTCATCTTTTTATATTTGATTTTATATATCCAACGACACCCAACCGTCTTTTTTCCACGAGGCAATTTGACAATACTCCAAGTTTTATTATCATCAATAGCTTCCAATTCTTCTTTCATCGTCTATCTCCAAACAGGTATGGAGTTAGCTTCACAAAATGTCTTTAGCTCTTGTTCACTAGACATTGCACTTAAGAAGGCCAAATGAGACTGAATGACCTTGTCATATGTCAGGCACGCCTCCATTGGATATGATACGGTATGGTAAGTGAAAAAAATCTTTCATTCCTTTTGGATGATGAGTTTCCCTACTCGAACTCCGTAGAAGGAGAGGTGGAGCCGGTATTTCAGTTGCTGGAGAAATCAGTTGACTTTCTGGAGATATAGTCTCAGTAGCGGCTGTCGAAATGTCAGTTGAACAAATATTGGTTAGCTATCTGGAGATATAATCACAGTGTTTTGGCTGGAGACATCATCAGTTCCCATAGGAAGAGGTACCAAATCAAACAAGTTCTCCCCTTAGGACTGATTCCCAGAATCACTATGAACTGAGAAACACACTTCAGATTCAACAAAGCGCACATCACACGGGAGACAATAAGCTTGCGAGATGATAGGTCATAACAAATGTACCATTTCTTTGAGGAAGAATAGCCGAAAAGAACACATCTGACAGATCTGGCATCTAACTTGTCAGGATGAAGAGGTTGTTGATGGACATAACATACACAACCAAAACACATATGTGTGATAAATCAAGCTTTCTATACTTCAACATTTCCAATGGTGATTTAAAATTGTTAATCCGACTAAAAGTCGATTAATCAAATAGATGACAGTCAAAACACCATGAGATCAGTACTTCTTAGGAATATTCATTTGAAACATAAGGACTCGTGCAATTTCTAAGATGTGACGGTTTTTCTGCTCTGACACACCATTCTGTTGTAGTGTACCCACGCAGTTAGTTTGATTAATAATGTCTTCGTTATGAACATATTCGACGAAATTAGCAATGACATATTCAGTGTCATTGTCAGAGCGAAAACATTTAATCTTGTCATGAAATTGGGTAGTAATCATGTTGTGAAAGTCTTTAAAAGCAGAGAACACCTCAATCTTAGATTTGAGTAAGTACAACCAAGTAACACAAGTATAATCATCAATGAATAAAACAAAATATTTAAAACCATCATAAGAAGCAATCGGAGCACTCCATAAATCAGAATGAATTAAATCAAAACATTCAACAGACTTAGAACTAGAAGAAACAAAAGGTAAACGAGTTTCTTTAGAAAATTGACAGACATTACAAATACTAGACGGAATACAAACTAACGGAAAAAGGCAAGACAAAATATGACTTGAAGGATGTCCAAGCCGTCGGTGCAAGATATGACTCTCTACTAAGTTCGTGGCATTGTAGGCCTTATGAGGGGAATGTAGAAAGTATAGCCAATTGGAATATGTGCTTTTACCAATCGTCTTATTAGAAGTTCGATCCTGAAAGACGATAGAGTTAGAAGAAAAAATGACATCACAGGTTAAAGCATTAGTAAGTTTTCCAATAGACAAGAGTTGAGTTGGAAGAGAAGGGACAACAAAAGCAGTAGAAGAGACTCTATTTGAAAAGAAATCAATTTTACCACTGCCGACCACGGGAACCACAGTTCCATTGGCTAGATAGACGTCATGTTTACGGGATAATGTTGAAAACTCAGACACTGAAGAAGGTGAATTATCCATGTGGTCAGTGACACCAGAGTCAATAATCCAAGAATGACTAATAGAATGGGAAGCAAGAGAAGCATGAATGGTACCTGCCGTAGAAGGGAGAGACTGATAGATATCGGATAGAATTTGACTCAACTGATCTAGAGTGGTGGAAATGTCTGCGACATTAGCCTTATCTCTCCTTTTTGCTTCAAAGTTAGGTTTGAGATGAGGATGTAACAACCAACAGCGATCCTTGGAGTGCCCAATCTTGCTACAATGATCATAACGAAAAGTGTCCCGTCATCCTTTATTTTGAACCAAAACTTTCTTCTTCTCAGACTCAGAAGAGTGTCTGCGGTCCATTTTATGAGTCACAAAAGCACATGAGTGTGAGTTCTCAGAGGATGGCGGAAGAGCAGAAGTTATAGTTTCTTGTAACGTTTCTTTGCGTTAAATGATAGCGCAAGCATTAATCAATGAGGATAGCAAATCAGTCATAAGGATGTTACTCCACAAATATTCATATTTTGGCCTCAAGGCCCAAAGTAAAGAGAAAACTTGATCCTCTTCTCTCGTTGTACGAGAGTCTGTGCATCAGTTTTATGAGGACGATTCAAATGTAATTCATGCCATAGCATTTTCATATGTCCAAAAAGATCGTAAAATTTCCTTTCACCTTGTAGGGCAGTCGCAATCTCATTTTGAATATGAAATACCCAAGTAATATTATTTCGACTGCCATACATGTCTGCCACAGAATCCCACAACTCCTTTGTAGAATCAGATAATGTAAAAATACCAGCAATGTGGGCTTCCATAGAATTAAGAAGCCATGAGCGGACCAGTTGATCAATAGATAGCCAATTATCATAAGCGGAATCACGATTGGTGACTGAAGGAGAGGTTGAATGTGTAGCTGGAGCTTTAGATGTAGAGGCCGGTGCAGGGGTACAATCTTGCCATTGATAAAAACCCAACTTTTTCTTGCTACCAAACGATAAGGTAACAACCCGAGACCATAGGACATAGTTATTCTCATTCAAGAGGATAGACGATAGTTTCAGGCTTGGATTGCAGTCGGAGTCACCAATTGAGACGACGTCAAGTGGAACAACACTGATCTACTGTGAACAGATGATTTTCCTTTTTTTTTTTTGAACTTTCACCCTCTCTGTCTCAATAAGAACTGCCACAAAGCAAATATGAAAAACAGACCTTCAAACGAGAGCGACGATGCAAACTATTGGAGGTTGACGAGAAGAACAGTGAGATCTAGAGTAGCATGCGCCGGTGAGCAGAGCACCCTGTCGCAGATTCCGTCGAGGTAGATCGACCGAAGACGTCACAGATCCAAACCAGATAGGTCTTTGTAGCTTCTGGAAAAAAAAAGGGCGGCAACAAACTGCGGAAGGGGACAAAGCAGTAGAGTGCAACACGGATGGGCCGAGCACAACCATGAGGAAAGGTGCGTCGTCGAAAAAATGAAACAGCCAGGAGGCCGAAGATTGGGTGGCGCTGGCTGCAGATCTAGTTTAGATATATATGCAAAACTGCTGCAAACAAAAAACACAATCAGTTTGTGTAATTTTTTTTTTTTTGTTTCAACTCCAGGGTCCACTGCAACAGGGAACGACCGTCTGTCAAACAAAGCATGAACAGATCTTCAAACAGAGGAAGGCGGACGATTCATGACGGAGCGACGGACGGCACAGTGGCTGATTGAGCAAGTGGCGATGCGAGAAAGGAGACAGATCTAGTGAAAACCAGATCTGGTGTAGAGAGGGCCTCGAGTAACAGAGATGCACGCCCAAATCCGCCAAAAAAAAGTGCCTCAGAGCGAGGGCTGAATGTCGTGCGGCGCTGAGAGTGGCCAACAGCAGATCAAAAAAAAAAATCGATTCCGGGGCACCACAACGGCAGCAGAAGAGAAAACAGCACTGTGCTCTGGAGAACAAAAAAAAGAAGCACTCCAGAAATACCTCTGTCTGAAGGGCAAAAGCAGCCAGAAATACCTCTTGTTGTTCGGACCAAACAGTCTCCTAACACTGGCAGTTTGGGGATCTGATCGGATCTGATGAGTCGGTGGTGAGTCTGAAGCAGCACTACAACAGGGTAACACCTGGTTTCATAGCCATGATGACAACAACAGCGGCAGATCGGTGTGCTGCAGATGGATCTGATTTTTCAAGGCCGATGTCGGAGAAGAAGAATCAGATCTGAAGGTCAAAAACGAAAACAGAAGCAAATCTGATAGCAACCGTGCGTGGAGAGTTCTCCCATCATCGGTTGTGTGTGGGTAGCGGAAACGTGCCTCGGAAAAAAAATGTTGTCCGATTCAAGTGTTCCCGAGTGGGCCTGATTCAAGACTGGCAGGAAGAGAGTCCAAGATCGATTACACCTTGCGATTGATACCATGTAGAAACTCATATCACACCACCGTAACAAAGGATTTACGTGAAAAACCCATAAGGGAAAAACCATGAGAGAGATTATTATTCACTGTTTGAATTCTAATTACATCAGTGATACATTTATAGGAAAAACTCAAGCAAAAATCCTAGTAGGTCCACTCAACATCTCTTTCTTAATTCAACAAGAATACTTTATTAACTTAAAGGGATTGGAGTGACGGTTAGGAGTCTTTCTCAGGAAGCAAGAGTTCTGAGTTTGATTCCCACTGCACTCCATTCCAAGGAGCCACTTCCTTTAGAGAGTTGTCCGGTGTATGTGAGTAGCGAAGCTTGTACGTACCCGAACATTAGTTGAATCCTCTAAAAAATAATACTTTTATTTTATTTTCATTGTCTCCTATCCCTAGCCCACCGTCATGTCTTGGTTTTGTAATTGTTAAAATAATTTCTCTGTATTGATTATGATTACAAGGGGTCTATTTATACAAATAATATTCCCCACAATTATAGGAAATCTAATATTGGATTCTCCTTGATTACATGAGATCCAATATTAGAGGAAGAATTATAGAAGGTTGATAACAACCTTCCTATTTACACGAGATTCTAACACCCCCCCTCAAGTTGGTGCGTGGATATCTCTCATGCCTAACTTGCCAAGAGAGTCGAGAAACATCCTGCTATCTACAGCTTTAGTGAGGACATCTGCCAGTTGGTCTTCGGACTTCACGAATGGAAAAGTAATGATTCCGGCTTCAAGCTTTTCTTTGATAAAATGTTTGTCAATCTCTACATGCTTAGTCCGATCATGTTGAACAGGGTTATGAGCAATGTCTATAGTAACTTGTTGTCACAGTATAGTTTCATTGCCATTCTTGGTTTGATGCTTAAGTCATTCAGTAAATTTCTTAACCAGAGCAACTCACATACCAAGTGCCATACCTCTATACTCAGCTTCAGTACTTGATCTTGACACTACTTGTTGCTTTTTACTTCTCCAAGTCACAAGGTTCCCACCTACAAAGGTGAAGTATCCTGAGGTAGATCTTCTCATCAGCTGATCCTGCCAATCTGCATCGGTATAACCTTCAACCTTTAGGTGACCATGATTTGAGAACAATAAACCTTTACCTGGAGCCGACTTTACATATCTCAATATACGTTCTACAGCATCCATGTGAGGTTTACGTGGGTCGTGCATGAACTGACTCACCACACTTACTGCATACGCAATATCTGGCCTGGTATGAGATAAATAAATTAGTTTTCCAACGAGCCTCTGGTATCTCCTTTTATCAGTAGGAGATGCACTCCAACACTCAAAGAGTTTATGATTCTGTTCAATGGGAGTATTAACTGGCTTGCATCCTAACATTCCTGTTTCAGACAATAAATCAAGGATATATTTTCGTTGAGATAAGAAAATACCAAGCTTTGATTGAGCTACCTCAATCCCAAGAAAATATTTAAGATCTCCAAGCTGTTTCATTTCAAACTCAGATGCTAAATACTGTTGTAAACTAGAAATCTCCTCATGATCATCACCTGTTACTACCATATCATCAACATAGATAATTAGCGCAGTGGTTTTACCTTTTTTGTACTTTAAAAACAAAGTGTGATCTGAGTTACTTTGTTTGTAGCCAAAATTCCTCACAGACTTGGTGAACCTACCAAACCAAGCCCTTGGAGACCGCTTCAACCCATACAGTGCCTTTTTCAGTTTGCACACCATTGCTGTATCTGCGTATTTTGGTATACCTGGAGGAGGATCCATATATACTTCTTCAGTAAGGTCTCCATACAAGAAAGCATTTTTTACATCAAACTGAAGAAGTGGCCAATCTTGATTAGCTGCTAACAACAAGAGTACTCTCACAGTATTAAGTTTGGCAACTGGTGCAAACGTTTCTTGATAATCTACACCATAAGACTGTGTATACCCTTTTGTAACTAGCCGAGCTTTGTATCTCTCAATCGTCCCATCTGCTCTGTGTTTGACCGTAAACACCCATCTGCATCCCACGGTCTTCTTTCCCCTTGGTAAGTGCACGAGTTCCCAAGTGACATTTTTGTCCAATGCTATCATTTCCTCTGCCATAGCCGTGCTCCATCTAGAATCTGCTACAGCTTCCTGCAATTTACTAGGAATAGAGACAGAGGATAATTGAAGTACATAAGATGCATATGACTCAGACAACTTGTGGGATGACATATGGTTACTTATTGGATATTTAACTTTAGCTTTTGGGTCAGGCTCATATCTAGTTGCTGGTTGACCACGATTAGATCGGGGTGGAAGATGATATTGGGATGATTCAGATGCAGGTTCAGTTATACTAACAATATCATGGATATTAGAGTCAACAGGAACAGGATTAGGTAATACTTCTAAGGAGTCCTCTGGAGACGATTGGATCAGTGGGATTGTAGATATAGGAGACATTGTACTATCATGGACGGGACATTCACGCTCGTCAACTGAGTGCTCAATGGAGGATGATTCTGGTGTCTTGGCTTCAATACTAGATGGCCTCATTATTTCAAAGAACCGTATTTCATCCTGATTCTGTACTTCATCTCTAGGCTCCCCCGGAAGTGAAGAATCTGGTATTGCTTTGGGATAAAAAAACATGCTTTCATGGAACATGACATCCATGGAGACATAAAACTTTTGAGTAGAGGGATGATAACAGCGATATCCTTTCTGAGTGGAGCCATACCCGACAAACACACACTTCAAAGCACGTGGTTCCAGCTTGGTGCGTTGATTGGAATGTAAGTGAACATACACAACACATCCGAAGACACGAGGTGCCAAATGAACAACAGAAGGAAGCGTAAAGTGGTCAGATAGTACATCCAAAGGTCGTCTGAATCCAAGAACACTAGATGGTGTACGATTAATCAAGTAAACAACATAACTCAAAGCTTCGCCCATAGATGCGATGGAGCATGACCTCCAATTAAGAGAGAACGAGTGACCTCCAAAAGGTGCCAGTTTTTCCGTTCAGCAACCCCGTTCTGTTGAGGAGTCTGAGAGCAAGATGTTTGATGGATAGTACCAACGGAATGCAAAAAATCAGTCAATTCATTGTTGAAATATTCACCCCCATTATCAGAACGAATAAATCTGATAGAAATGCCAAATTGTGTTAACACCATTTGATGGAAAAGGCGATACACAGTACAGACATCGCTCTTGTGTCGCAGCAAATAAACCCAGGTCATCCTGGTAGAATCATCAACAAATGTAATGAACCACCGCATGTCATGATTTGTAGAAAGTGGGGCAGGACCCCAGACATCCGAATGAACTAAAGCAAAAGGTGTTGCAGTTTTATTATCATTCGAATGAAAAACAGAACGATGGCTTTTCGCCAGTACACAAGTTTCGCAAACAAAGTCTGAAAGATTAGAACCAACAAATAATGAGGGAAATAATCGCCGAAGGTAACCAAATGAGGGATGACCCAAGCGGGCATGCCATAACCAAATCTCCTCCTGCCTTTTAAAGACGTTGGCTTCCATAACGTGAGCACGGGCTCCATCATCTGATCGGTGTAACCCATCGTCCAGATAGTACAAGCCTCCATGTTGTTTACCACTGCCAATCTTCTCCTTGGTATGGAGGTGCTGAAAAAGACAGTAAGTAGGAAAAAAAGTGGCAACACATTCATGAGATGCGGATAACTGATTAACAGAAATAAGGTTACAATTTAGTGATGGGACCCATAAGACATTAGTGAGAGAAAAGGATCGTGACAAGGGTACAGTGCCGACACCGACAACTGGGGAAGACACCCCATTGGCATTAGTAATGGCGGATGTGGACAACTAGAAGATAAATGGCTAAACCTAGATTTATCTAAGTCATATAGTCCGTAGCACCTGTGTCAATTATCCAAGCACTATTTCGAGTAAAAAGAGTACTGGCAGAGTTAGTGATACCTGACTTGGGAACGGAGCCGGAAGTAGTGACGACGTGACTCTTGGGAACAGAATCCGCGGCAGTGGGATTAGAAGTCCTTGGAGATGTCGTCTTACCCTTCGGATGCCAATCAGGGTAACCATGGAGCTTAAAGCATGTATCAATCACATGATTAACCCCAATACAATGAGTGCACTTACGAATACCTTTCTTTGGGTCCGGACGAGGAGTTCTTCGAATAGCCATAAGCTCCGTCAGTAGATGGGGTACCAAGCATAGCATCTTGGCGATCTGCCTCGGCACAAATGATAGCATAAGCAACTGGTAGAGTGGGAAGCGGTGTAATCGCAAGAATACGACCACGAACCCCATCCAAATGAGAATCAAGACCAGCCAGGAAAACATACAGTCTTTGAGAGTTGACCAGAGAGGTATACCTCTCGAGATCCCGGGTACATTCATAGTGCAAGGCGTAATAGCATCAAGCTCCTGCCATAATGTTTGTAGTTTTCCAAATAAGAAATAATGGAACCTCCATTTTGGCGGACAGAAATAACCGCACAATATAATTGATATGCCTTTGATGCATCTTGGCTGACAGAATAAGTTTGTTTGGCAGCGTCCAGATCTCTTTGGCAGTAGATAGGCGAAGGAAAAGGGACCTGATTTCCTTAGTTATAGCGTCAAGAAGCCAAGATTTGACCATACAGTTCTCCTCATCCCAAGCTTCATATTCCTCAGAAGTTGTGACTTCGGGGGCTCGCTTACTACCAGAGATAAGCAACTTTTGCGGCCTTTGATTTTATTTTGAGCATTCAAGGACCACTCAACGTAGTTAGTACCATCGAGTCGTTCGGGAGTAATCAAGGAGGACATGTCTGGTATGTGGAACGGAGGCAATACAGGGGGAATTTCCTTCTCTTTCCCTTTTGGAGAGGATGAAGCAGTCATGATAGAGGGCAAAAAGGCGGAAAACCGCGTTTGATACCAACCCAAGTATTACGCCTCTGGCAGCCCCGGGCGTCGCAAAGTTCAGTCAGGGCTGGAAAAAAAATAGGTTGTCAACAGATCAGTGCGGACGGACGGCTCAGATGATGCTCCGACGAAAAACACGGCGGAAAAACACGGCCGAAGTTGGTAGGCGCAGATCGGCAGGGAGACAAATGGCGACGGCGGAGGCGGCGGCTAGAGGAGATCGGAGCTGGAAGCACGGAAATCGGTGCTGCTGGAGGCTAGGAGGAAGGGCCATGCAGGCAGTTCCAAGAGAAGTGCAAACGGCGGCAGAATCGGAGTGGAGGAGCCGAGCAGCAACACGGCAGCGAGCAACTAGTGTCGACGTTGCAAGCAGATCCCGTGACCAGCAGATCTGGAGAAGACGCCGGCGGATCTGGGGTCGTCGGTGGAGTGGCGTCCAGCAGGAACGAGCGTCGGCAGAGGCACGACGGCAAAGCCCAGGCTGCGAAGCAGATCGAGGCAAAGAGCAGAGGGGCAGTAGCCGACCGGAAATCAGATCGGCAGAGAAGACTGTAAAACCCGATCGGAAATCGGCAGAGAAGACTGCAAAACCCGATGGGACGCCGGAAGAGGAGAGAGGCGTGGCGGAAAGCGCTGAGCAGCGGTGCGCCAGAAGAATCGCGGCAACACCGATATGCGGAAGCAAGGATGACCGGCGAAGAGGGGCGGCGGGAAAAATCCGACAACAGGGACGATCCCGGCAGCACAGATATGAGGAAGTGACGGCCGGCAGATCTGGACGGTCGGCGGGAAGATCCGAACGACAGGGACGATTCCGGCGGCACAGATATGAGGAAGCAGTAACGGTCGGCAGATCTGGACGGTGGCACTAAAAAAGGGCAACAAATCTCAGGCCAGTTCTAAAGATCGCCGGCTGAAGTAAACTGTAGCTTGCAAATAGCAAGCGCCAAAGATGTAGAAATACTGTGTAGAAGCACAGTAGACGAGAGAGAAAAAAAATTCGATTCCTACGAGAAGGGATCGAACCTTGGCTCTGATATCATGTTAAAATAATTTCTCTGTATTGATTATGATTACAAGGGGTCTATTTATACAAATAATATTCCCCACAATTATAGGAAATCTAATATTGGATTCTCCTTGATTACATGAGATCCAATATTAGAGGAAGAATTATAGAAGGTTGATAACAACCTTCCTATTTACACGAGATTCTAACAGTAATATCCTTCCAGCCTAAAAGATCTTCATTATTATACCATGAGAAATTCTGTCGGTTGGAATTAGATTATTTAACTAATTGTTTAGACATAACATTTTGTGTTAACCAGTAATTTGGTACGGTGCTTAAAACAGATCAAAGAAGAATTCTCTTCCTTCCAAAGGAGAGAGCTTTTAATTTCCATCTAGATGTTTCTTATTCATTTTTTAGAATAATTTTTAATGTTGATTAGGTTTATCCTTTAAGTGGAGATTCAATCCTAAGTAACGCATTCCACCTTCTTCTTGTTTTCTAAATTTCCATAATGTTCCTGAATAAATTTAGGTTTTTTCCATGGGAGAAAATAATCTTGGATTTATCTAGGTTGACTCTCTGCCCATCTTCCATTTAAAAAACCTAGAATATAAAATATGGCTTCAAAAGATTTTCTATTAGATTTTCATAAGAAAGCAACATCATTTGCAAATTGTAATATACTAAATTTAATACCACCTCTACGAAGGCTAATCCGCTAATCTCATTAAGTATTTTTTGTTAATAAGTGCCTTTGTAATGCTCGCTAGGGATTCAACCACAATTAAATATAAGTAGGGTGATAGATTATCTCTTTGTCTTACACTTTTAGTGGAAATCCTTTCTTATATAGTTGTAAAAGCTTCATGTGCAATTATGATATCGTTTATTGAGAGAAAATTACATTCTCAATCACACAAATAGCGATATCGAAAAATAGAAAAGAGAAATTAACAAAGAGAAGCAAACTCAAAGGCAAAAATGAAGGAGAGAAGAATCGTTTCAGATAATCTATTCTCTCTCAAACAAAACAACCATAAATATTACCCTAATTAGAGACAGCTTGACCTACAATGGTACGAGTCAGATTGACAATATATCTCGAATGATCAAACTCCACAAAGCCTAACATTTCTTTCTTTTCTTTTAGGAACAAATGCAACTTGCACAAACGATATTAACTTTTACATCATTGATCTGAGTCTTCTACCATGATTTCAGTAATGATCTTGTAAAGTGTGTTGGATAGACTAATTTGGTCTAAATTGTTAGAATTTTTCTAACCCCTTTCTAGTTAAGAATTAAAACTATCATAATTTCATTTCACTTTGATCTTCAGCCCTAGTCTTAAAAAGTTTTTTTTATCCTTTCTATAACTTTCTCTTTAACAATGTTACAATTGTCTTTGTAAAACTTAGCATGAGCTTTCAAAGATTTCAATCCCTGTATTTATGAAGAGTAACATCCCCTGCTTTAATATTCTTATGGTTTCAAAAGGGTTTGGAAACTCTTAAAATCTAACACTAAGATTTCAATCCCTGTATTAATTAAGAGTAACTTTGTTTACCACATTGTTGGAAATAATAGAAATGTTGATACTACCAAAAGATAAATGAAAGACTAAGAAGAAGTATGGAAGCACACTATTAACATGATAGGATCACCAATTCTAAAATTTATTATGAAATTCCCACATCTCACTAATTCAAATTTAAAAACAATAGTTATCCTCTCCGGAATTGAAGTTAGAATGTCGATAATAATTATATATAAGAAAGTTGACAACAAACGAGGATTCATCAAATGAAGAAAGAACCAGCTCACTTTAAAAAAAAAAATCTTCATTAAGTTTTCTCTACACCCAAAATAAAAACTAATTAGGCAAAAGAGCTATAAATTTTATTTAAAAAAAAAGGAATTAAAATATTATAAAGATAGTGATAGAAAACTATGGAGAAAGAATGTATTACCAGGCAATTTTTCAGCCTCAACCACACAATGAGCTCGTGTTTTATAGAAAACCTTTTTCCAAGCGCTCTCTTTTCAAAAAATACTTAGTTTTTAAGCGATGGAAAAATTATGGTTTGATACGATCTCTTAACTCCCGAGAAAATTATAGGATTAAACGATTATCTTAAAAAAAAAAGGGAATTCAAGCAAAGTCATTTGAGACTCATTTTAAATAGGTCTTTGTCATTTGGTATCATTTAGTTGAGACTCTTAATAGTTTGCTCCAACTCAAGCTTACCTAGACTAGGTTCATTTATTCTCAGGTTGAATTTGGGTGGTCGTACATGAATAGAGCTCAATATTCAGGAGGCGCTTCCCATCTCAAAATAAGATAATCATTATGGGTGGCGCCTACCCCCACTTATAAGCCCAACACTTCCCAGCACACATCCGAATGTGGGACTCAACACATGCCCGTGTGACAGGCTCCTGGGCCCAATCCCTAGAGCACTCGCCAGGGGGACCCACACCTCTTTCATGTAGGGTCTACGCGTCAACAGGATGTCCACTACAGTGCCCTCAAGCCCACACGATAGTGCTCCCGAATTGGCTCTGATACCACTTGTCATGGAGGAGTTTGCCATTCTAAAATTACTAGCCATTATGGGTGATGCCTACCCCACTTATAAGCCCAGTATCCTTTTAGCATACATCTCATGTGGGACTCAACACATGCCAGTGTGACATTAAATTTATGGTGACGAAAACCGAGCTTGACCCCACCCAAGTAGCACCCCCTTACCCCAATCGACATGCATAGTAAACATTGATTATCATATGCTTAATACGTAAATATTACAATTTTTTTAACATGGCACGACACATCTTATTCTTACATGCAACTTCCCATGCAAGAACATTCATTTAACTCAATGTTAATGTGGCATTTTGCTTCGAGATGGCTCCCCATGGTATCTAAGATGACATGCATAGTGAACACTGGCCTAATTCAACTCCACAAGAGCATGCTAGCCAACCCAAATTGAACCTTTAAATGGGCTTGATAGTTGGCAAATGATAGTGGATAATAATATATTGACAATAATATTGTAATGGATTGATCATATGGAGGAGATGATGGATGTGAAGCTAGTTTTTGAAGTGGTAATTAATAGCTTGATTGATTGGTGATGCCTTTCGTTGATAAGACTTCATATTGATGTGAAAAATATGGATTAACTCTAAGGGTACTTTTTACAGGCCAGTCATATAGACATTTGGAAAATCTGTCTCTATACACCCGTTTTCGAATTTTTGGGTGAAGTTACCATTCTATCCCCGCGTATAAATTCATTCGAACGACCTTTCAGTTCATTGTCAGTTCGTTTGAATGAATATACTCATCTTAAACAAACACCTTAGTGTAATTTACGTTCCTTCGAACACGTGTTCATTCGTTCGAATAAACCGTTTGGTTCATTCGAATGGATGAGTTGAATTTTGTGAAGGATTGACATATATATGTTCATTCGAATGAATGAACACTCGTTCAAATGAACGAAAATTACACTAAGGTATTCATTCGGATGAGTATATTCATTCGAACGAACTGAGAATGTACTGAAAGTTCGTTCGAATGAATTTATACGCGGGGGTAGAATGGTAACGTCACTCAAAAATTCGAAAACGGGTGTATAGAGGCATATTTTCGGGTGTGTATATGGCTCTCCTTTTCACATCATCTATTTTTAATCTTGTTTAATCATTAAAAATGCATGACCCAAGGTTTGATCCAAATCAATTCTAAAAAAAGGAATATTGCAATTAAAAAAAATAGGGGGAAGATTTTTAGAATTTCAAAAAAGAAAGAAGATATTTTAAGTATCAATATCTCAAAACTCAATAAATAAATATCAACTAATGTACATTTGTAATGAGACATTTTTAAAAGCGAGATATTAAATTTACTATAAAATTATATATTTTCATACTCTTATACGTGACTAGACAGAATTAATTTTTCCTTTTAAAGATAGAAAAGAAATCAATCGAATAATTTTCTACATCAATGTAAGATAAACAAAGAACAATTTTGGAATAATTTTGATATTTTTTAAAAGTATTACCACATAAATTGATATATAACAAGGTGCTACAAATTGACATTTAATTATTTATCATTTTAATATAAATTAGATGCTGGAAGGTAGAAGGAACCTTATCTTGCTTGTCAAAAGATAGGGCTGCAACTCGGGTCGGGTTTTGGCCCGACCCGCATGACCCGACTCGGAAAATCATGCCAGTCGGGTTACAATGGTCGGGTTTTAGGGTCGGGTCGGGTTGAGAAAAGAAAAATCCGACCGAAATTCGGGTCGGGTTAGGCTGAAGCCTTTAAATTTCTACCCAATCCGACCCGACCCGACCCGAGAAGACCCGACCCGACCCAACCCGACCCTATTTTTATAACTTAATATAAAAGCTGCCTTACCCTCAAAGTCCAAACCCTAGCAGAACTCTCTGTTTTGTTTTCCAATTTCCAGCCGACAAAGAGAAGGACAAGACCAGAACCAGCTCCTCCGGCCAAAGAAGAAGTGCTTCCCTTCTTGAGATATCCTATAATCCCACCAGCAAGAACCAGAAGCCCATGAGGAATTGTGAGGCAGAAATCGTGCATTTTCTGATCTGGGTTTTTCACAAACTAGCTTGGATTTTGATCCAAAGCAAATAAAATGGCTTAGATTTGACTTGTGAGAGAGAGATGATACGGCCCCGTTTTTCTTTCCCTTTTCCTGTTGGATTTATTATGGGGTGGTGGCTCGCATATTCGATTATTCAATCTTACGAATTTGTTGTTTCACACTAGCTTTAAAAACAAAAGCATTGGGAGAGGAGACGAGTTTTAATAAATCCAAAAATCTTGTCGAGGGCTTAAATTCGTGCGGATGGAGTTCCTATTCAATTAGGGCTGCAACTCGGGTCGGGTCGGGTCGAGTCAGCTTAAGGGTATTACAATCTCGGGTCGGGTTGGGTTCACTATCTCGGAGTTTTTTTTCGGGTCGGGTCGAGTCGGGTTCAATATGGAGTGAGTCGGGTCAGGGTTGGGTTTATTAAAACTCGGCCCGCCCGACCCGGGTTGCAGCCCTATCAAAAGATAATTTTGATCAACTTTTTATTTATGAATATATAATTTATAATAAAAAATTATTACCATATTTTTATTGTCATCACCATAAGTCATTTGATCTATAATAAGAAAAAATCATTGCAATTAAACTTAATGAATGAATATAATTTTGCGTGAGTCCTACATTTATCTCTTTGAAAATATAAAAGAAAAATCCCAAACGAATGAATGGATGCCATATAAAGCCTAAAAATAAATACAGGGTGATCATTTAGACACTCCACTTTTCTTTTAAGAGACACCTTATTTCAAAATTTTGTATGAAAATTACCATTTTACCCCTCAATTTTTTTAAAAAGATGATTCATCCACACAAAATTGAGGGCAAAATGGTAATTTCACATAAACTTTTGAAATGTGTCTCTTAAAAGAAAAGTGGGTGTCTAAATACTACCCTAAATACAAACAAAGTGAAAAAATTAAAAAAAACTAGCCGTTAGTCAAAGTGACACTAGTCGTTGGACACGGAATCAAAATTACTTTCTATCTCCTCTCCTCTAATACGCTCAGAGAAACAAAAATTAAAAATTAAAAAAACTAGCCGTTACAGTCAAAGTCAAACTAGTAGTTAGACACAGGAAATGACGCTCTCTCCTCTACCATGCTGCACTCCTGTCCCCCTAATGCATTTGATTACGACTCCTCTCACTATTCTCTCTCTCTCTTCACGCCTGCCTCTCCTCTCCCTTATTTTTTATTTTTCTTTTTTCTTTTTTTAAATCCAAGGTGTAAGCCATCACCAATATTGCACGTAAGTACTCAAATTTCATAATCTGATTTTTACTTTTTACTAAACCCTTTTTCCATGTCTGTTTGTCATATATGATTTTCTTTAACTCTTTTTTTAAAACTCTTCTGATTAAAAACCCCTTCTCAGATCTGTTTTCTTTTTTCCAAATCCAGTTGTCTATTTTTTTTCAAATCTATTTTTATTTTCCAAAATCTATTTTTTCTTTTTTCAAATTAATTTTATAAATCTGTTTTTTATTCCTGGTCATTTTTCCAATCTGTTTTCTTTTAATTCCAGATCTTTTTTCCTAATATGCTTTCTTCGTTTTTAATCGATTTTTATATTTCTTGTATCAGAAATTTATAAGAATACATGTATTGTCTAAAAAAAGGTTGCACTAATTTTTTTTCAGAGATACTTTGGTTGCCTCATTTTCGTTCTTCCTGTCACACCAATACTTCCGGTCTTCCCTGAACACCAATATTCTCAAACGGTTGGATTTCAGAGCAATGTGAGCAGAATCCTCAAAGAGTTGCAGATAACTTTCTCGGATTGGAGGTGCGTCTTCAGATCTTCATCTTTTCTTGATTTCAAATGAATTTTTGTTTCTTTAGAAATGAGTAATGGATTTTCATCTAAAACTCTCAGATCTGTTTTTTTATTTTTCCAAATCCGGTTGTGTATCTTTTTTATTTCAATTCTGTTTTTATTTTCCAAAAACTATTTTTTTTCTTATAAATCTGTTTATTATTCCTGATCATTTCTCCAATCTGTTTTTTTTTTTAATTCCAGATCTTTTTTCCCAATATGCCTTCTTCATCTCCTTGAGCCATTTATTACCTCTCCTCATTATTCTCTACGTTTCCACTCTCCACTAACAGATATCCTCTCTCTCTCTCTATCAATCTCTCCACGCTTGCCTCTCCTCTCCCTTATTTTTTTATGTATTTTTAAATCCAAGCTAAGATGTAAGCCATAACCAATATTGCCCGTACGTACAGGTACTCAAATTTTAGAATCTGATTTTTATTTTTTACTAAACCCCTTTCTTAGATCTGTTTTCTTTCTTCTTTTTTCCAAATCCGGTTGTCTATATCTCCTTTTTTTTAAATCTGTTTTTATTTTCTTCTTTTTGTAGAATTCATTTTCTATTTAATTTTATTCTGATAATTTTTCCAATCTGTTTCTTTTTTTTAATTCCAGATCTTTTTTCTCAACATGCTTTCTTCTTTTTTAATCGAATTTTATATTTCTTGTATCAGATAAATTTCTATCTTATACATGTATTATCTAAAAAAGGTTACACTAATTTTTTTTCAGAGATACTTTCGTTGCCGCATTTTCGTTCCTCCTGTCAAACCAATACTTCCCGTCTTCCCAGAACACTAGTATCCTTCAAAGATAATTCCAACATCAAAGGGTATCTTTTTTAGCAGAATCCTCAAAGGGTTGCGGATATCTTTCTCGGATTGGAGGTAGGTCTTCAGATCTTCATCTTTTCTTTTGATTTCAACTGAATTTTTGTTTATTTAGAAATGAGAAATGGATTTTCACCTAAAAAGATTTAGGAAATCCATTTTCTCCAACTATGTGTCCCGAAATTGGAATCACTTTTCTTATTTCTTAAATGTTTTTGTTCGTATGGGTCTGATTACCTCAATGAAGGATATCCAGTTCTTTACATTCCCACTTGTTTAATTGGAATGAGATCCACTTGTTTGGAATTGGACCACCCATGCCTGGGAATGTACTCGTAGATTTCTATAGGCTTTCAATTGTGGTATGTTTTTGGATGGGCATACATGCATTGACCTTGTCTTTACTCTGAATATTTTTGGTTAATGAGGTTTTTTTATCCCATTTCAATTTTATTTGACATTCATCCACACAACTAAGTGTTGGAATGTGGAAATTTCATGAGAATTTCTTCTATTTTTGAGCAGTTGAATTTTGTAACTTAGTAGTATCATCATCTTTGTGTCTTGTGTTTGGCTTTTCTGTAATCATTATTATTATTTAGTTTTAGTCCAGAGTACTGAGCCTTTTTACATGTAGCTGTTTTGGGTTTCTTCTTCCATAAAGGGGTATTCTCACTGTTGTTTTCCAGTGGTGTATAGTTATTATCAACATCAAAAGTTTATGGTGTGATGACCTTTTTTTTCAAAAATAATTCCTCATTCTTCTCTCTTATAATTTTGATTTGTATGCTTTTACTTAATTTGAAGCAACTGCTACAGTAACACATTGTAATAATCTCAAATGAAATTTTTTGTTCATTGTGGTTGATTGAATTTGTTTTGTCATTTGTAAGAACTCTCATAATCTGGTAATGCTTGACGCTTCATTTTTATTGGAGTGTGATTCTTTCATGTAGCTTTGGTTGCTTGAAAACCCTGAGAACCTAGGACAAGACTAAGAAATCCAATGCAGTCAAGGTCAAACTCAGTCAAGTAGTTGGCCTTCCAAATTGAGTTGAGTCTCATTGAGTTTCAAACAATGGTTGGGAGTTCTTGCATCTTGAAGTAATTTTCTTATAGCTCATTTGGTATGTTGATTTTGCAGGGAGATTTTCTATTTGAGTGTCGTTTTTACTTAGATATATCTCATTGTTTCAATATTGGAACTCTTTTTCTTTTTATTTCCTTCCCTCTCTCTGTCTGTGTGGGTTCCATAGTTTTGAAGGTCTTAAAACTCTCGACTGTTTGATAATTTTGAGTAACGATTTGTAGATAATCTTGTTGTTAGTTCTCTTATTGTTTTTTTTTTTTTTGTTTCTAATGGATTCACTTATCCCTTTCAGCATCTGAAATTTTGTGTTTTGATTGCATGTCTCTCTTGTTCTTACTCTTTACTGATATATATATATATATATATATATATATATCTCATGGTTGTCCTTCTCTCTGTCTGTGTGGGTTCCATCACTTTTAGTTCTTAAGACTCTTGACCATTTGATAATTTTGAGTGTCAATTTGTAGGGAAACCAACTGTTAGTTCTGTGATTGTTTTATTTCAAATGGATTCACAGTATCCCTTTGTCTTTTGATTGCATGTTCCTCTTGTTCTTAGTGACTTTTATCTTGATTCATATGGCTTTGATTGGTTTCTAGTTCATGAAATTGTAAAAAAAATCTGATTTATAATTTAGTACTATGATTATTTTATTTGAAATTTATAAATGGATTCATATTATCCCTTTCAGTGTCTGAAATTTTGTGTTTTCATTGCATGTTCCTCTTGCTCTTAGATACTTTCCCTCATTCATATGGTTTTGCTTGGTTTGAAGTTCATGATATTGTTGAGAAATTCCAAATTATGATTTAATGGTGAATCTGTAATTGATTTGCCTCTACAGTATCCTTTTTTGAGAATTTTTTTTTTATTTCATCAACAGTGCTTAGATCTCCACTGTATTTCCTAATTTAAGGCATTGATTGATTAAAATTATTTAAACTATGAATTTGCTATGTCAATACTTTCGAAGGTTCAAAGTATGCTCTTCTTTGGAGGTTCATAAGTGCATTGCTCCTGTATCAGGAATACACCAAAATTATTACATAGGGATTTTGGTGTATATATGTAAAATGGAGCATGGATTTTGTATTATCTGTATTAATGTATGTATAAGAGAAAAAGGGGTTGTTTGTAATAATGTAAAAGCATTTAGTTGAGGTTGGAGTGTATAAGCGATAGGAGAAGACACCAAAATTGCAAGAAAGTATTGGCAAATCAGCATCAATCAGTCATTATAGGTACGCTTCTTCCTAATTAATTCCCATTTATTATTTGATGATGGAAATAGATGATGATGTTAGTTTTAGGACATTTTAGGAAATAATGAATGAATGAATATATTCCTCAATGGGTTACTAAAAAATTTGATTACATAATAGTTCAAAAACTCAAAACTTGTGCTTAATTCGGTTATAGTTTGTTTTGAGTGTGTGAATCTGAGTTTAAATTTCGAATTGATTTTTTCAGTTTTATCAAGTTTTGCCAAATAGATTTTTTAAGTTTTTACGTAATCTAAAGATTTTTCGAGTCAACTTAGTTAGATCGAGTACTTCCTCTTTAGTTCCTTTTTTTTTATTCGATGACGATTGCGATTGCGATTGTGATTGTTATCATTCCTCTTTGGTTTGGATTGAAAACTAAAGATTTTGGGCCAATCCTAATTATTGAAAAGTTCTAAAACTCAAAACTTTGTGCTCAACTCAATTATAGTTTGATTTGATTTTTGTTAGTTGGTCGAGTTAGAATTGAATCAAATTATTTTTTCAAGTTTTGTTGAATTTTCTAAAATGATTTTTTATGTCTTTTAGAATATAAAGTTTTGATAGAGTACAGAGTCAGATGGAGTAACATTGAGTATTTGAACCATAACATGAACTCAACTCAATCATAGTTTGATTTGATTTTTGTTAGTTGGTCACGTTAGAATTGAATCAAATTATTTTTTCAAGTTTTGTTAAATTTTCTAAAATGATTTTTTATGTCTTTATAGAATATAAAGTTTTGATTACAGAATCAGATGGAGTAACATTGAGTATTTGAACCATAACATGAATTAAATTTTAGAATAGTTGCTATCTTTTAAGATAACTCTCGGTTATTATGACAAAAAATTAGGTTGTACGGTGATTAGGTTGCACCTATTAGAATTTTTTGTTAGTACAAAAGAAAGTTGTTGCGTACAATGCGACACGATTATAACAATTATAAGAAATTATTGTCAAATGATAAAAAATTAGGAAATACATACGTACATTTATACATACATACGTATGTACAACACCTATACACATACATACCTACATATACCTACCTACATAACATACATATATACCTACATACCTACACATATACATACATACACCTACACCCATACATACACATACATACACATACATAACCCCATACATACACCCATACATACACATACATAACCCCATACATACACCACATACATAGATACCAGATACATACATACCACATACATACCACATACATGCATACATATACATATATACACCCATACCTAATACCAAATACATACATACCTATATGCATACATACCTACATATATATATATATATATATATATATACACCCATACCTAATACCAAATACATACATACCTACATATACATACGTACACCCATACCTACATACCACATATATACATATATACATACCTACATATATACATATAGGTATGTACGCATATGCAGATGTATACCCATACATACATACCACATACATGCATACCACATACATGCATACCTAAACATACATACATACATACCTACATATACATACATACATACATATTATACATATAGGTATGTATGCATATGTATACCCATACATACATACCACATACATGCATACCTACCTACACATACATGCATACCTACACATTCATACATACATATATACATACATACATACATGCCTACACACATACATACCTACATACATACATACCTACATATACATACATACCTACATATACATACATACCATACCTACACATTTATACATACATACATACCTACACATTTATACATACATACATACCTACATATACATACATACATACCTACACATTTATAGATACATACATACATACATACCTACACATTTATACATACATACATACCTACATATACATACATACATACCTACACATTTATAGATACATACATACATACCTACACATTTATACATACATACATACCTACACATTCATACATACCTACACATTTATACATACATACATACATGCCTACACACATACATACCTACATACATACCTACATACCTACATATACATACATACATACATACATATATGTGGTACGCTTTTGGATGGGCATATGCATTGACCTTGTCTTTACTCTGAATATTTTTGGTTAATGAGGTTTATACCCATTTCAATTTTATTTGGCATTCATCCACACATGCCTGCATACATGCCCACATACATACTTACATATGCACATACATGCCTACATACATGCCCACATACATACATACATACATACGCACATACATGCCTACATACATACATATATGTGGTATGTTTTTGGATTGGCATACATGCATTGACCTTGTCTTTACTCCGAATAATTTTGCTTAATGAGGTTTCTGTAACCATTTCAATTTTATTTGACATTCAACCACACAACTAAAGTGTTGAAATGTGGAAATTTCATGAGAATTTCTTCTATTTTTGAACAGTTGAATTTTGTAACTTAGTAGTATCATCATCTTTGTGTCTTCAGTCCAGTGTTTGGCTTTTCTGTAATCATTATCATTGTTTAGTTTTAGTCCAGAGTACTGAGCCTTTTTACATGTAGCTGTTATGGGTTTCTTCTTCCTCCATAAAGGGGTATTCTCACTGTTGTTTTCCAGTGGTGTATAGTTATTATCAACATCAAAAGTTTATGGTGTGATGAACTTTTTTTTTCAAAAATAATTCTCATTCTTCTCTCTTGTAATTTTGATTTGTATGCTTTGGATTACTCAATTTGAAGCAACTGCTACAGTACACATTGTAATAATCTCAAATGATTTTTTTTGTTCATTGTGGTTGATTGAATTTGTTTTGTCATTTTTAAGAACTCTCATAATCTAGGAATGATTGATGCTTCACTTTTATTGGGGTGTGTGTTTTTGTGTTCTTTCATGCAGCTTTGGTTGCTTGAAAACCCTGAGATCTTTTTATTCTTTTGAAATGAAAAATGGGATTTCTATCTAAAATGATTTAGGAAATCCATTTTCCCCAACTCTGCGACCTGAAATTGGTATCTCTTTTCTCATTTCTTAAATGTTTTTGTTTGTATGGGTCTGATTTCAGTGAATGAAACCTAGTTCTTTATTTTTGCTTCTGTTTTGTAAGTTTCATTTTTTTTTCTTTGAAGTACTCATCAAGATCAGATAGATGAAGGAGGGGGAAGCTTGAGAAAGATTCAGTCATAGGCAGATATGAAACAAAAATTTAAATAAGAACAGAGATTGTGAAAAGCAATATTGTTGAGATCCACAATGGCTGTTTAGTTGACAAAGAAGGTGACAAATATGTTTAGTTGAACCTTTTAAGCATTCATAAAGCCTGGCCTCCAATCTTAGATTTCTCTAGGATTGGAATGAGATCACTCGTTTGGAATTGGACCACCCATGCATGGGATTGTAATCTTAGATTTCTCTAGGCTTTCAATTGTGTTTTGTTTTTTGGACTGGCATATATGCATTGACCTCATTTGTACTCTGAATTATTTTGGTTAATGAGGTTTTTATACACATTTCAACTTTACTTGACATTCATCCACACAACTAAGTGATTTGGAATGTGGAAATTTCATGAGAATTCTTTGATATTTTACCAGTTGAATTTGTAACTTAGTACCATATCATTATCTTTGTGTTATCAGTCCAGTGTTGTGATTTTTTGTTTTGTAATAATCTCAAATGAAATTTTATTTGCTCATTGTAGTTGATTGAATTTGTTTTGTCATTTTTTTATAGAAGAACTCTCTTAATCTGGTAATGCTCGATGCTTCATTTGTATGGTTTTGCTTGAAAACCCTGAGACCTTGGACAAGACTAAGAAATCCAATGAAGTCAAGGTCAGACTCAGTGAAGTAGTTGGCTTTCCAAATTGAGTTGAGTCTCATTGAGTTTCAAACAATGGTTGTGGAGTTCTTGCATCTTGAAGTAATTTTTTTTTAGCTCATTTGGTATGATGATTTGGCAGGAAGATTTTCTATTTGAGTGTCTTTTTTACTTAGATATATCTCATTGTTTCAATATTGGAACTCTTTTCTTTTTATTTCCTTCCCTCTCTGTCTGTGTGGTTCCATAGTTTTTGAAGGTCTTAAGACTCTTGACTGTTTGATAATTTTGAGTAACGATTTGTAGATAATCTTGTTATTCTCTTATTGTTTCTTTATTTTTTGTTTCTAATGGATTTACTTATCCCTTTCATGTGTTTTGATTGCATGTTTCTCTTGTTCTTAGACTCTTTACTGATATATATATCTCATGGTTGTTTCAATATTAGACTCTCTCTGTCTGTGTGGGTTCCATAGTTCTGTGATTGTTTTATTTCAAATGGATTCACATTTATCCCTTTGTCTTTTGATTGCATGTTCCTCTTGTTCTTACTGGCTTTTATCTTGATTCATATGGCTTTGATTGCATGTTCCTCTTGTTCTTAGTGACTTTTGTCTTGATTCATATGGGTTGATTGGTTTCTAGTTCATGAAATTGTAGAAAAAAAATCCAATTTAAATTTAGTTCTATGATTATTTTATTTGAAATTTATAAATGAATTCATATTATCCCTTTCAGTGTCTGAAGTTTTGTTTTTATTGCATGTTCCTCTTGTTCTTGGATACTTTCCCTCATTCATATGGTTTTGCTTGATTTGAAGTTCATGATATTGTTGAGAAATTCCAAATTACAATTTAATGGTGAATCTGTAACTGATTTGCCTCCACAGTATCCTTTTCTGAGAATATTTTTTTACTTCATCAACAGTGCTTAGATCCCCACTGTATTTCCTGATTTAAGGCATTTTTTGATTAAAATTATTTAAACTACGAATTTGCTATGTCAATACTTTCGAAGGTTCAAAGTATGCTCTTCTTTGGAGGTTCATATGTGAAATTTATAAATGAATTCATATTATCCCTTTCAGTGTCTGAAGTTTTGTGTTTTTATTGCATGTTCCTCTTGTTCTTGGATACTTTCCCTCATTCATATGGTTTTGCTTGATTTGAAGTTCATGATATTGTTGAGAAATTCCAAATTACAATTTAATGGTGAATCTGTAATTGATTTGCCTCCACAGTATCCTTTTCTGAGAATATTTTTTTACTTCATCAACAGTGCTTAGATCCCCACTGTATTTCCTGATTTAAGGCATTTTTTGATTAAAATTATTTAAACTACGAATTTGCTGTGTCAATACTTTCGAAGGTTCAAAGTATGCTCTTCTTTGGAGGTTCATAAGTGCATTGCTCCTGTATTAGGAATACTCCAAAATTATTACATAGAGATTTTGGTGTATATATGTAAAATGGAGCATGGATTTTGTATTAGTGTATGTATAAGAGAAAATGGGGTTGTTTGTAATAATGTAAAAGCATTAGGTGAGGGTTGGATTTTGTATTAATGTATGTATAAGAGAAAATGGGGTTGTTTGTAATAATGTAAAAGCATTAGGTGGGGGTAGGAGTTTATAAGTGATTGGAGAAGACACAATTACAAGAAAGTATATTGGCACATGATACAACAAATCAGCATCGATCACCCCTTACAGGTACGCTTCTTCCTATTTAATTCCCCATTTTTTATTTGATGATGGAAATGGATGATGATGTTAGTTTTAGGACATTTTAGAACATAATGAATGAATGAATATCTGCCTCAATGGGTTGCTAAAAACTTGATTACATAATAGTTCAAAAACTCAAAACTTGGGCTTAATTTGGTCATAGTTTGATTTGAGTGTGTGAATCTGAGTTTAAATTTCGAATTGATTTTTTCAATTTGAGGACATTTTAGTTTTAGGACAGTTTAGGAAATAATGAATGAATGAATATATGTCTCAACGGGTTCCTAAAAACTTGATTACATGATAGTTCAAAAACTCAAAACTTGGGCTTAATTCGGTCATAGTTTGATTTGAGTTTGTGAATCGAGTTTAAATTTTGAATTGATTTTCTCAGTTTTTATCAAGTTTTGCTAAATGAATTTTTTAAGTTTTTACAGTCTAAACGTTTTTTGAGTCAACTTAGTTAGATCGAGTACATCCTCTTTAGTTCCTCTTTTTTTATTCGATGAAGATTGTGATTGCGATGGTGATTGTTATCCTCTTTTGTTTGGGTTGAAAGCTAAAGATTTTGGACCAATCATAGTTATTGAAAAGTTCTAAAACTCAAAACTCATGCTTGACTTAATCATAGTTTGATTTGATTTTTGTTAGTTGGTTGAGTTAGAATTAAATCAAATTATTTTTTCATGTTTTGTTAAATTTTCTAAAATTAATTTTTTATGTCTTTTTAAAATATAAAGTTTTCATAAAATATAGAGTCAGATGGAGTAACCTTGACTATTTGAGCCATAACATGAATTAGATTTTAGAATAGTTGCGATTTTAAAACTAAAGATCCTCTTTGGTTTGGATTGAAAGCTAAAGATTTTGGACCAATCATAGTTATTGAAAAGTTCTAAAACTCAAATCGCATGCTTAACTTAATCATAGTTTTGATTTGATTTTTGTTAGTTGGTTGAGTTAGAATTAAATCAAATTATTTTTTCATGTTTTGTTAAATTTTCTAAAATGATTTTTTATGTCTTTTTAAAATATAAAGTTTTCATAGAATATAGAGTCAAATGGAGTAACATTGACTATTTGAACCATAACATGAATTAAATTTTAGAGTAGTTGTGATTTTTTAAGATAACTCATGGTTATTATGACAAAAAATTAGGTTGTATGGTGATTAGGTTGCACCAATTAGAAATTTTTGTTAATACAAGGGAAAGTTGTTGCGTATAATGCGATACGATTACAACAATTACAAGAAATTATTGCCAAATAATACAAAATTAGAAAATACATATGTACGTACATACAACACCTATACACATACATACCTACATATAGTATATACATACATACCTACATACATACATACATACATACATACCAACATATACATACATATATATATACATACCTACATATACATACATACATTCATACATACATACCATAACATGAATTAAATTTTAGAATAGTTGTGATCTTTTAAGATAACTCATGGTATTATGACAAAAAATTAGGTTGTATGGTGATTAGGTTGCACCAATTAGAAATTTTTGTTAATACAAGGGAAAGTTGTTGCTTACAATGTGACACGATTACAACAATTACAAGAAATTATTGCCAATTGATACAAAATTAGAAAATACATACGTACAATTATACATACGTACGTACATACAACACCTATACACATACATATGTATACACATACATACCTACATATAGTATATACATACATACCAACATATACATACATACCTACATACATACATACATACATACATACATACCAACATATACATACATACCTACATACATACATACATACATACCAACATATACATACATATATATACATACCTACATATACATACATACATACATACATTCATACATACATACCATAACATGAATTAAATTTTAGAATAGTTGTGATCTTTTAAGATAACTCATGGTTATTATGACAAAAAATTAGGTTGTATGGTGATTAGGTTGCACCAATTAGAAATTTTTGTTGATACAAGGGAAAGTTGTTGGGTATAATGCGACACGATTACAACAATTATAAGAAATTATTGCCAAATGATACAAAATTAGAAAATACATACGTACAGTTATACATACGTACGTACATACAACACCTATACACATACATACCTACATATAGTAATACATACATACCTACATATATATACATACATAACCAACATATATTATATACATACATACCTACATATAGTATATACATACATACCAACATATAGTATATACATACATACCAACATATACATACATACCTACATACATACATACCAACATATACATACATATATATACATACCTACATATACATACATACATTCATACATACATACCATACCATGAATTAAATTTTAGAATAGTTGTGATTTTTTAAGATAACTCATGGTTATTATGACAAAAAATTAGGTGTAATGGTGATTAGGTTGCACCAATTAGAAATTTTTGTAAATAAAAGGGAAAGTGTTACGTAAAAAGCGACACGATTACAACAATTAAAAGAAATTATTGCCAAATGATACAAAATTAGGAAATACATACGTACAGTTATACATACATACGTACATACAACACCTATACACATACATACGTATACCTACATACATACGTATACACATACATACCTACATATAATATATACATACATAACAACATACACATACATACCTACATACATATACATACATACATACCAACATATGGATACATATATATATACATTCCTACATATACATACATACATACATATGTACGTACATACATACATACGTACATACATGTACATACATACATACATACCTACATACGTACATAAATGCCTACAACATACATATACGTGGTATGTTTTTTGGATTGGCATACATGCATTGACCATGTCTTTACCGAGAATATTTTGGTTAATGAGGTTTTATACCCATTTCAATTATTTGACATTCAACACAACTAAGTGATTTTGGAATGTGGAAATGTCATAAGAATTCTTCTATTTTTGAGCAGTTGAATTTTGTAACTTAGTATATCAGCATCTTTGTGTCTTCAGTCCCAGTGTTTGTGCTTTTTCTGTAATCATTATTATTGTTTATTTTAGTCCAAAGTACTGAGCCTTTTTACATTAGCTGTTTTGGTTTCTCTTCCTCCATAAAGGGGTATTCTCACTGTTGTTTTCCAGTGGTGTATAGTTATTATCAACATCAAAAGTTTATGCTGTGATGAACTCTTTTTTTTCAAAAAAATTCCTCCTTCTTCTCTCTTATAATTTTGATTTGCATGCCTTGGATTACTTAATTTGAAGCAACTGCTACAGTAACACAATGTAATAATCTCAAATGAAATTTTTTGTTCATTGTGGTTGATGAATTTGTTTTGTCATTTTTAAGAACTCTCATAACCTGGGAATGATTGATGCTTCACTTTTATTGGGGTGTGTTTTTTGTGTTTTTTCATGTAGCTTTGGTTGCCTTGAAAACCCTGAGACCTTTGTATTCTTTTGAATGAAAAATGGGATTTCCATCTAAAATGATTTAGGAAATCCATTTTCCCCAACTCTGCGACCCAAAATTGGTATCTCTTTTCTCATTTCTTAAATGTTTTTGTTCGTATGGGTCTGATTTCAATGAAGGTTACCTATTCTTTATTTTTGCTTCTGTTTTAACCAATGTAGAGTTTCGTTTTTTTCCTTGAAGCACTCATCATTATAAGATAGATGAAGGAGGGGGAAGGTTGAGAAAGATTCAGTCATAGGCAGATATGAAACAAAAATTTAAATAAGAACAGAGATTATGAAAAGCAATACTGTTGAGATCCACAATGGCTGTAACTATACACAACACACAAAAAAAATCGAAAGAAAAAGAAGGTGACAAATATGTTTAGTTGAACCTTTTAAGCATTCATAAAGCCTGGCCTCCCCCAATCTTAATTTCTCTAGGATTGGAATGCGATCACTTGTTTGGAATTGACCACCCATGCCTGGATTGTAATCTTAATTTCTCTAGGCTTTCATTGTGTTATGTTTTTGAACGGGCATATATGCATGGACCTTGTTTGTACTCTGAATTATTTGGTTAAAGGTTTTTATACACATTTCAACTTATTTGACATTCATCCACACAACTAAGTGATTTGGAATGTGGAAATTTCATGAGAATCTTCGATTTTGACCATTGACTATTTAACTTAGTACCATATCATTATCTTTGTGTTTTCAGTCCAGTGTTTGTGATTTATTGTTTTGTAATAATCTCAAATGAAATTTATTTGCTCATTGTGGTTGATTGAATTTGTTTTTGTCATTTTTTTATAACAACTCTCTTAATATGGTAATGCTCGATGCTTCATTTTTATTGGAGTGTGTTTTTGTATTCTTTCATGTAGCTTGTTGCTTGAAAACACTGGAAGTCAAGGTCAGACTCAGTCAAGTAGTTGGCCTTCCAAATTGAGCTGAGTCTCACTGAGTTTCAAACAATGGTTGTGGAGTTCTTGCATCTTGAGGTAATTTTTTTTATTTAGCTCATTAGTATGATGATTTTGCAGGGAATTTTCTATTTGAGTGTTTTTTTTTTTACTTAGATATATCTCATTGTTTCAATATTGGAACTCTTTCCTTTTTATTTCCTTCCTCTCTCTCTGTGTGGGTTTCCATAGTTTTTGAAGGTCTTAAGACTCTTGACTGTTTGATAATTTTGAGTAACGATTTGTAGATAATCTCGCTGTTAGTTCTCTTATTGTTTCTTTTTTTTTTTTTTTTTGTTTCTAATCGATTCACTTTTCCCTTTCATGTGTTTTGATTGCATGTTTCTCTTGTTGTTAGACTCTTTACTGATATATATATCTCATGGTTGTTTCAATATTAGACTCTCTCTGTCTGTGGGGTTCCATAGTTCTGTGATTGTTTTATTTCAAATGGATTCACATTTATCCCTTTGTCTTTTGATTGCATGTTCCTCTTGTTCTTAGTGACTTTTATCTTGATTCATATGGCTTTGATTGGTTTCTAGTTCATGAAATTGTAGAAAAAAATCCAATTTATAATTTAGTTCTATGATTATTTTATTTGAAATTTATAAATGAATTCATGTTATCCCTTTCAGTGTCTGAAATTTTGTGTTTTATTGCATGTTCCTCTTGTTCTTGGATACTTTCCCTCATTCATATGGTTTTGCTTGATTTGAAGTTCATGATATTGTTGAGAAATTCCAAATTACAATTTAATGGTGAATCTGTAATTGATTTGCCTCTACAGTATCCTTTTCTGAGAATATTTTTTTACTTCATTAACAGTGCTTAGATCCCCAATGTATTTCCTGATTTAAGGCATTTTTTGATTAAAATTATTTAAACTACGAATTTGCTATGTCAATACTTTCGAATGTTCAAAGTATGCTCTTCTTTGGAGGTTCATAATTCCTCTTATTACTTAGAGATTTTGGTGTATATATGTAAAATGGAGCATGGATTTTGTATTATTTATATTAATGTATGTATAAGAGAAAATGGGGTTGTTTGTAATAATGTAAAAGCATTTAGCGGGGGTTGGAGTTTATAAGAGATTGGAGAAGACACAATTACAAGAAAGTATTTTGGCACATGATACAACAAATCAGCATCGATCACTCATTACAGGTACGCTTCTTCATTTTTTATTTGATGATGGAAATGGATGATGATGTTAGTTTTAGGACATTTAGAAAATAATGAATGAATAAATATCTGCCTCAATGGGTTGCTAAAAACTTGATTATATAATAGTTCAAAAACTCAAAACTTGGGCTTAATTTGGTCACAGTTTGATTTGAGTGTGTGAATTTGAGTTTAAATTTCGAATTGATTTTTTCAATTTGAGGACATTTTAGTTTTAGGTCATTTTAGGAAATAATGAATGAATGAATATATGCCTCAATGGGTTGCCAAAAACTTGATTACATAATAGTTCAAAAACTCAAAACTTGGGCTTAATTCGGTCATAATTTGATTTGAGTTTAAATTTCAAATTGATTTTTTCAATTTGAGGACATTTTAGGAAATAATGAATAAATGAATACATGCCTCAATGGGTTGCTAAAAACTTGATTACTTGATAGTTCAAAAACTTGGGCTTAATTTGGTCATAGTTTGATTTTAGTTTGTGAATTGAGTTTAAATTTCAAATTGATTTTTTCAGTTTTATCAAGTTTTACCAAATAGATTTTTTAAGTTTTTATAGAGTCTGAAGGTTTTTCAAGTCATCTTAGTTACATCGAGTACATTCTTTTTAAGTCCTCTTTTTTTATTCGATGAAGATTGCAATCGCCATGGTGATTGTTATATTCCTCTTTGGTTTGGATTGAAAGCTAAAGATTTTGGGACAATCCTAGTTATTGAAAAGTTCTAACACTCGGCTTAACTCAATCATAGTTTAATTTGATTTTTGTTAGTTGGTCGAGTTAGAATTGAGTCAAATTAATATTTCAAATTTTGTTAAATTTTCTAAAATGATTTTTTATGTCTTTATAAAATACTCCCTCCGTCCCATTTAAGTTGTCACATTTGAAAATTTTGTATTTTTTAAGGAACTCTCTATCTATGACTAATACTGTATGTGATTTTATCTATTTTCAATACACTTTTTAACACTCCAATATAAATGAGACAACTATTTTAGGACAAATTTAAAATCCATATAAGACAACTAATTTGGGACAAAGGGAGTATAAAGTTTTCAGAGTATAGAGTGAAATGGAGTAACAATGAGTATTTGAACTATAATATAAATTAAATTTTAGAATAATTGCAATCTTTTAAAATAATTCTTAGTTATTATGACAAAAAATTAGGTTGTATGGTGTGTTTAGGTTGGACCTATTAGAATTTTATACATATACTTACATAAATACATACATACATATACCTACATACCTACATACATATATACATAGATACATACCTACCTACATATACATAGATACATACCTACCTACATATACATAGATACATACATACCTACCTACATATACATAGATACATACATACGTACCTACATAGACATAGATACAGACCTACATACATACCTATACATACATACATACCTACATACATACCTATACATACATACCAATACCTACATACATACCTACATACATTATACATACCACATGCATACATATACATACATACCTACATACATTATACATACCACATGCATACCTATACATACATACCTACATACATACCTACATACATACCTATACATACATTATACATACCACATGCATACATATACATACATACATACATACCTACCTATACATACATTATACATACATACATACCTACCTATACATACATACCACATGCATACATACTTATATGCATACATACTTACCTATACATACATACCTACCTATACATACATACCACATGCATACATACTTGTATGCATACATACCTATACATACATACTTACCTATACATACATACCTACCTATACATACATACCACATGCATACATACTTGTATGCATACATACTTACCTATACATACATACCACATGCATACATACTTACCTGTACATACATACCACATGCATACATACTTATATGCATACATACTTACCTACATATACATAGATACAGACCTACATACATACCTATACATACATACATACCTACATACATACCTATACATACATACCAATACCTACATACATACCTACATACATTATACATACCACATGCATACATATACATACATACCTACATACATTATACATACCACATGCATACCTATACATACATACCTACATACATACCTACATACATACCTATACATACATTATACATACCACATGCATACATATACATACATACATACATACCTACCTATACATACATTATACATACATACATACCTACCTATACATACATACCACATGCATACATACTTATATGCATACATACTTACCTATACATACATACCTACCTATGCATACATACCTACCTATACATACATACCACATGCATACATACTTACCTATACATACATACCACATGCATACATACTTACCTGTACATACATACCACATGCATACATACTTATATGCATACATACTTACCTATACATACATACCACATGCATACATACTTACCTGTACATACATACCACATGCATACATACCTATACATACATACCACATGCATACATACCTATACATACATACCACATGCATACATACCTACATATACATACATACACCCGTACACACATACCTATATGCATACATACCATATGCATACATACCTATATGCATACATACCATATGCATACATACCTATATGCATACATACGTACATATACATACATGCATACATACGTACATATACATACATACCTATATGCATACATGCATACCTATATGCATACATACCACATGCATACATACCTATATGCATACATACACATACATGCATACATATACATACATACCTACATATACATACATGCCTACATTTACATACATACCTATATGCATACATACACATACCTATATGTACATATACATACATACCTATATGCATACATACATACCTATATGTACATATACATACATACCTATATGCATACCTACATATACATACATACCTATATGCATACATACATATACATACATACCGACATATACATACCTACCTATATGCATACATACATACCACATGCATACATACCTATATGCATACATACACATACCTACATACATACCTACATATACATACATGCCTACATATACATACATACCTATATGCGTACATACACATACCTACATACATATACGTACACACATACATACATACACATACCTACATACATACCATACCTATATACATACATACATACCATGCATGCCTACACATACATATACATAACATACCATACGTATACTTACATACATAATACATACCATGCCTACATATACACATACATACATACACATATGTACAAACAAACACACAACATACACACCATACCTATGCACATGCATACACCTACATACATACATACACATACGTACAGACAGACACATACACCTACATACATACATACCTACATATATATACCTATATACCTACAGAATACTACATACATACCTATCTACTATATACATACTACATACCTATATATACATACATACCTACCTACATGCCTACATAACTACATAGCTACATACATACCTAGATACATACCTACATATCTACCTACGTATGTATGTTTGTTTGATCCAATTTGATTACATAATAGTTCGAAAACATAAAACTTGGCTTAAATCAGTCTTTTGATTTCAGTTTGTGGATTAAGTTTAAATTTTGAATTGAATTTTTTAGATTCATCGAGTTTTGTCGAATCAATTTTTTTTTTTTTTTTTTTTGAGTTTTTAGTGAGTCTATTTTTTTTTTGAGTCAACTGAGTTAGACCGAGTAGAAAATCTTTCAATTGGATTAAAATTCTCTAATAGTTGTGATATTTTAAGATAACTTTGGGTTATTACAACATGTAAAATCTTTTTTATCTAAACGTAAAGGTAGTGATTGGTTTGCTTGATCGTTTCTTATTTTATTATGGATGAGTGAAAATGAGATTTTGTGTTTGTTTGATTTCAGTTTGTGGATTAAGTTTAAATTTTGAATTGATTTTTTGAGTTTAGTTTAATCCCTTTTTTTTTTTTTTTTGAGATTTTTTTACAAAGTCTAAAGTTTTTTTTTTTATCTTTAAAAAAAATATTTTTTTTGAGTCAACTGAGTTAAACCGAATAAAATTGAATATTTGATATAAATAAAATAATTAGATTAAATTCTAGAATGAATAGTTATGATATTTTAAGATAACTTCGGGTTATTATAGCATGTAAAATAGTTGTCATGATATTTCTTATTTCAATGTAGTTTTGTGTTTGTATTAATATAAAAGTATTTAAGTCGGGCAGGTGGTTGCATTATAATGTGTATATGTACGATAGAGCATGGGATGTGTATATGTACGATGGAGCATGGGATTTGTACATGGATGTGTAACATGTATTTGATTAGAGTAAGCAATAGGAGAAGACACAATTTCAAGAAATTATCGGCACATTATACAACAATTAAGAACAACAGATCCTCAACATCATAGTCACTAAAGGTAAACTCCTTATTTAGTTCCCATTTTTTATTTGACGTTGACTGTGTTGATTGTTATGAATGATGGCAATGCTTTTAAGACATTTTAGGTTTAAAACAAAATAATGAATGAATATATTATAGCTCAATGGATGGTAAGGATTTTGTAGTTAATGATCCGAAAAATGATACAAGTTAGTTCAAAAACTCATAATTTGGGCTTTAACTCGGTCATAGCTTGATTTTAGTATGTGGATCAAGTTTTTTAATTTTATCGAGTTTTTTCAAGTGAATTTTTTAAATTTTTATAGAGTCTAAAGTTTTTTTTATTCAACTAAGTTAAACTGAATAAAATTGGATTAAATTATAGAATATTCTGACTTTTGGATATTAAGGCATGTGAAATCTCTTTTAGTTATTTGCACTCTCTTATCGTTGTTTAAGTACTTTTTTATTTTCGTATTGAATGAGTGAAAAGAATTATGTGTATTAAGTGGATGGGGTGTATTAAAATGATAGGAGAAGATACAATTACAAGAAGGGTAACGTTATTATATACACCCCCCACTTTCTTTTTCCATACATCCCCAATTACAACAATTGGAACAACTATATACACCAATTCCTATTGACCATGCATGTTTAGATCCAATTTGATTAATGAATGGCCTATATTTCAATTTGCTTACATATTCAAAAATTCAAAACTCAAGCTTAACTAAGTCATAGTTTGATTTCAATTTGTGGATCGAGTTTAAATTTCAAATACTTCAAATTGATTTCAGTTGTGATCAAGTTTTTGAGTTTTATCAAGTTTTTTTGAATTGATTTTTTTAGATAAGTGACTTCAAAATGAAAATGGGGTTGTTGTAAAAAAGCATTTAATGGGGGTGGAATGAATTAAAGTGATAGGAGAAGATACAATTATAAGAAGGGTAACGTTATTATATACACCCCCAATTTCTTTTTCCATACACCCCTTTTGTTTTTTTCTTTTTATATTCCAAATCTACCCTTCCTTGTTTTCCTGAGAAATGTTACCTGTTTTCCAAGTTCCAAGGTAGCCCAACCTTCTTGAAGTCATCTTCTGCAACTCAACTGGTTCAAACTCACAGTCCTCTTTGAAATGATTCACGGATGTTCTTCGCTAATTCGGCAGCTCTCCTCCTCATATCCTCTCCCTCTTTGGATGCCATCAGCATTCTCACTGCATCCAATGGCGGCTGCTCCCACCATCTCCTCCCTCTTCCCCCATTCTCTCAGCACAACTCGAATCCTCAGAACATTTGTAACCAGCATCGTGTTCCTCAGTTGGTTACAGTGCATCGGCCAAGCTGCCATTGGAACTCCCGATGGCAAGCTCACAGACTTGCTCATCGGATATGGACGACATCATCCCAAAGGAGACGTATGAACCGATTTTGGAGGTTGTTTCTCTAGCCACTCCATGCAAGGATGTCGTCCAATGCCATTCATGTTGAGACGAGTTATATAGGATTAACGGGCCCAACAGCCCAAAGTCTCTTCTTCTTGAGGAATGGTTCTTAAGTCAACATATCAAGAAAATCGCCTTCTACGGGCCTGCACGTATTGACCAGATTGCCAAATGCCGACATCATTTGATGATGACTGCACAAATTCAACGAAGCAATCCGTGAAGCAGCCTTCCCATGAGAGAGACGGCAAGTCAGGGAGTTTGATTTGAATGATATTTCTCTACTTCTCAATAGATTCAAAGCTATGGAAAAGGTGTGCGAATGCGGAGATCCAATGGAAGGCGTAGGTGTAGAAAGAAATAATCGGAGTATGTCTTGAACCTAGCCTATTACATGTATATATAGCCTCTAGCCGATCCTAAAGCTATCACATTCAAACTGTAACTCTATGTTAATCATAAATCAAACACACTTTTTAATTAGAGGTAAACCCAAACTAGGAATCATAATTAGATAATAACTCTAATTATTCCAACACACCCCCACAAGCTGAAGTGTGGATAAACGCGAAGCTTGGAACGTAAAGAAACGGTAGGTGAATTGTAAACGTGGCATACCGACTGGATACGAAGATTTGTTGAAGTAGCACACATTGGCTGTAAAATTGTTTTAACAGTGACTGGCAACTAAAATACAAAATACCTATATGGCAGCCTGAAATAAAGAAAGAGACTCGGAAGACGGCAATGGCCGTAAAACAATTATCCTGTAGAACAACGATCGCAATATGCGATAAAGACATGCAATGAATGACCTGCAAAACAATGGCATAATAAATGCCAAAACAAGGCTGAAGCCATCACATCAGTCAATCAGATTGGAAAGGCCAGCAAATAATAGTTGTAGCCATAAAGGCCAGCAAATAAAAGGCTATAGCCGTAAAGGCCAGCAAAAGAGGCTGAAGCCATGAAAGGCTAGCAAAATAAGTTGAAGCAATGAAAGTCCAGCAAAAAAGGCTGAAGCCATAAAAGGCTAACAAAAAAGGCTGAAGCCATGAAAGGCCAGCAAAAAGGCTGAAGCCATGAGAGGCCAGCAAACAATGGAAAACGAATCAGAGTCCTCCAAATAAAAGGAGTGGATGAATGCCACAATAAATGGACATGTGTCCAAAAACATGCCATCTCATTTTCGAGAAACAACAAAACAAGACATGAAAGATGTGCTTGAACGAATGGCAAGTTGCGCCCCTTTCTTCGGCTTCAACAAAGTAGGAGGAGAAGGGAAATTTGTGTCCCTTACTTCAACTCTCCACCTTTCTTCTTGACGGGTCTCAGAAATCGTGGCGAGAAGAAACAACAGAACATGAATGGTGCAAAACTATATCTGAATTCGACCATCGATGGCAACGGCAAACAACAAGCATACTTGAGCTGGTACTTCTAAATGGGCAGAACAAGTGGACAGACAAGCGATGCTCGAACAACAATGGAGGATCGACAACAATGGAGAATCAGTGTTGTAGCAGAGCGTGCATTTTTTTTTTTTTTTAAATCTCTCTCAGAAAAACAGCAGTGCAAATAATCATTGGAGGGAACTGAAGCGGGAGACTGTCTTCTGATTTCCCTCTTTTCTCTCCTCCTCATCAGGTACTGTCTCTGCTTCTATTCTTCACTTCATTGTCTATTTACATTAGTAAAGTGGGGCGAATAAGGAGATTCTCCTCCTGCATCTTATTTGATTTTTCACGTCACCACTCAAGTATCAGACAAGATGTGTTGCTGCATTTCCTGATCTGCAAGGTTTCTTGGTGGGATCAATAGAAGGGAGGGTCTGCAATCAGATTTGTAGACAGTAGATCTGCATAAATTGGCTACAAACAGCAGCGATGGAGGTGCTGGCCGAATAGATCAGATGACTACGAGGGCTGGCTGCCAAGTGCCTGCTGAAACTTGGCACAAAACGATGTTGAAATGTGGGCACCAAGGCAGAAGAGGCCCTTCTATGTAGCAGAACAATATATTACAGCAGCAACAAAGTCGAGGGAAATGGGATCTGGGTTTTAGAGAAAGGAGAACGAACGAGTAGGAGGCGAATCCGCTAGGATGAAACGCCGGTACAACCGATCCCCTTCTTCCTTCTTTTTGATTTGTCAAACAAAGTCCCAAATCATAAAACTCAAACCACCCAGATCTGCAATCAGCCTAGTTGAGAAAGGCAGCGGCAACTCAGATCCGTCCTGAGCGCGACGATTTTTTGCAGTAACAAAAGTGAAGAGGACCAGGCAACAACCTCTGCTCAGATCCAGATCTTTTCGAAATCTAGTAGAGGAAGGGGTTGTACGGCGCGGCAGGAATAAACCCTCAAGCAGGCACAAAAGAAGGGCTCAGATATGGCTTGTAGAGACTTGCACCCGGAACAAAGGCAGCGAGAAGTAGATGGATGGGCTGATGACAGTCACCTTTCGTGCACAACGCATCAGAAGAACAAGAGCAGGCACAGCTGGTCCAAGAATGGATCAGATCTAGAAATGACAGTGCTGGATATGCTCGGAGTAAGATTGCAGAGAAGTTGTTTTTTTTTCTCTGTCTCTCTTTCTTTACACGGCAGAAACAACGTGTGATATGGTCCCTCCCTCTCTCCGCCGATGGATCTCCTGTGGCAGAGGGAGAAAAGATGATAAGATGTTTACCGAAGGATCACTCAATCGATACCATGTATGAAAAATGATAGAACCGTTGCTGCAAACAAGCAGCAGGAACAAGGGGGCTAATAGCAGTCCATCGGTGGCAGCAACAAGAAGCGGCAACAATCAACGGGTACAGATTTGTGTACAAACAGGGCTAATGGGCCTTTTTGTGTTGTCCACACGACAGATCTAGCCGACGGTGGCGAGCAGAAGCTAAAGAGAGACAACATGAGCTCATGGTTCTGCTTACAGTCAACGGAGAACCAAATCTAAGGACAGATCTGCAAGGCGACAGCAAGGCAAAGGCAGTGCCATTCTGGCCGCCAGAGTTGGTCGGTGCAACAACTGTAGATTGGTTGGTCTTGTGGAATCTCTAGTTCAGATGAGACCAGATTTGCAAACAGTAGAGCCCACAAAAATGAATGGCAGCACATGCCTTTCTTCGATTAATGAACGAAGGCAAAGACTGCCAAAAGAAGCAAGCAGTGGCTACAAGAATGCAACGAATCCAAGATACAGGTCTGACGATCGTGGGCCTTCATAGACAACCGCAGCAAAAGGATATCTATCTTAGTGCTTCTCTCCCTCTCCCTCCCTCCCTTTAATAGAGGGAGAGAAGAAGATGCTTGTGTATTGAAGGCTCACTCAGGAACAAATTTTGGCTGATACCATGTAGAAAGAAATAATCTTAGTATGTATTGAATACCTAACTACATTACATATATATATAGCCTCTAGCCGACCCTAGGGCTATCACACTCAAACTGTAACTCTATGTTAATCATAAATCAAATACACCTCTTAATTAGAGGTAAACCCAAAGTAGGAATCCTAATTAGATAATAACTCTAATTATTCCAACAATAGGCCTCTATGTTTTCATGAGATGCAATAGATCTCGATGACATGAGAGGATCATGTACTATGGCGACGGGACGAGAAACAACCTCAAGAGATCTAAGGAGAGCGGAGAGGGGAGGTACACGGAAGCAGTTCCCCAAAATAAAAGGAAACGGGAGAAAGAGAGGAGAGAGAACGAAATGGGAAAGATTAAAAAAAAAGGGAAAACGATGTAAGGGTAAAATAGGAAAACAAAAAGAGGAGTGTATATAAATTTTTTTTGGGGGTGTATATATCGCTACCCTTACAAGAAATTATAAACACATTAGGCAACAACAATCGGTTATTACATATACATCCCTTTTTTTACTTCCCAGTTTTTATTTGATGATGGAAATGGATGATGTTGATTATGATGATTGTTATAATGATGATATTGCTTTAAGACATTTTAGGTTTAGTCAAATAATGATGGGTCATAATGACCGATGCATGTTCGATCCAATTTGATTTATGAATGGCCTATATTTCAATTTGATTAAGAAGACATTTAGTTGGGGTGGATTGAATTAAAGCGATAGTAGGAGAAGACACAATTACAAGAAATTATCAACACATTAGGCAACAACAATTGGTTATTACAACTACGTCCCTTTTTTAGTTTTCATTTTTTATTTGATGATGGAAATGGATGATGTTGATTATGATGATTGTTATGATGATGATAACGATTTAAGACATTTAGGTTTAGTCAAATAATGATGGGTTATTATGACCAATGCATGTTAGATCCAATTTGATCTATGAATGGCCTATATTTCAATTTGATTACATATTCAAAAACTCAAAACTCGATCTTAACTCAGTCATAGTTTGATTTCAGTTTGTGGATTGATTTAAATTTTGAATTGATTTTTTGAGTTTCATCGAGTTTTGTCGAATCATTTTCTTTTTGAGATTTTACAGAGTCTAAAGTTTTTCAACTAAGTTAGACCGAGTAATATTGAGTATTTCACTATATAACTAGAGCAATTGGGTTATTAAGATAACTTTAGGTTATTACGTCATGTAAAATCTATTTTATCCAAACATAGTGATTGGTTTGCCATGTCTTTATTGGAGTAACCTATTAGAATTTGCTTGATCATTTCTTATTTTCATAATGGATGAGTGAAAATGAGATTTTGTGTTTGTGATATAAAAGTATTTTTAGTTGGGGAGGTGGTTGTGATATAAATGTATATGTACAATGGAGCATGGGATTTTAATGTACTTAAGTGAGTTACATAGAGAGAACAGGGGTTGTTTTCTGTATAAAGTGAGTAATCGTATTAGATAGGACAAGACACAATTATATACTCCAATCAAGGTAATTTCAGAGGCGTCAAAAAGAGAACGCATAGATCCACGTAACAGGAATAGTGATTAAAGTTGAAATTCCTTCCACACTTCATATTGAATTTGATATTATTTAAGAGTCGAAATTTGAAAAAATAATCAAAATAACTTAAATTGGTCATTATTTGGGAGAAAATTAGAATAAAGTTTGTAGACTTTATTTTCCATGTTCTTGAAAATTTTGGGATTTTTCCATTTTTTTAAAAAACATTTTGAAATTCACAAATTTGTCATTTCAAAATCAAAATTTAATATCTAAATGACCGCAAAATAATGATAAAATTACATAGAAATGAAGAGTAAAACTTTCTTATTTTTTAATTTTTTAAATTTTTAAAGAATAAAATTTTGAGGACAAAGAATGTGTATCAGCCCGTAAGGGTCAACAGTGCACCGATACAGGTGTAACGGTGCACCGTACCGATACACCAAATTTTTTATCCTTGCTCTAAGGATGTCTCGACATTGAAATATAAGTATGAAATACATTCACTTATTTCGTCAAACTAAAAATTATATTTAGATCGTTTTAGATTTTTAAATAACCCATATTGACAAATGCTTCGTATTGTCAAATTCGGATTCAAATTTAGATATCCACACAACTATAAACTTTGTCATTCTCCTCGATAAAACAAAAATAAAATTAGTTAAATAGTGAAGTTCTAATAAAAAAACGTAATTGCCTAGAAATTTTATAAAAAAAAAAAGCCCAAAAGACCACTCTAATACCTACAAGAAAACTATCGATTTCTAATTAATCTTTATTTAAACATTTTTTGTATATTTAATGTTGGCCTAAAAGTTAAATTTGTCTCATGAGTTGTCAATCGTAATTGAGTCCGACTGACTCATTTGTTGTCAATTTTGTGATGGAATCAATCTGTGTCGCATCTTCTAGAGCTTCAAGCTTGATTTGTCTTAGAAATCTTAGTTAAAACTGGCTTAAATATCTTGGATTTCTAAGTGCATTTTGCCCTACGAAGAGCCCTTGTTATCTATCAAATATATCCAAATATTCTTGTGTTCTTGCAATATAAAAAATATTCGTTATAGTTCAAACCCATGATTGCAAATGAACACTCAAAGTACTCTCCATCATGTCCAAATTTCACCAACTCCAACTCATAAACACTTGAGTGAAATCTAGGTCTTCGGAACTTGACGCTGTTCATCTTCAAAAGTTTCGAAGGTTGTCTCATACCTTGGGTCTAGGTAGGTCCCAAGTATTGCTCCTAGGTCTCCTTCCAAGCTTTTCGGAAGTTATCTCGGACATTCTGAGATGGATAATTGTTGTTCCGAAGTTGCATATTTGTGTCTTTGATCCTGTCTTCCAAGCTCTGCCTCAAAACACATATATCCTTGGTTCCAAAGTTCAGTGACTAACTCAGGTTTTAGGTACTTCTTCGGAACCTGCTTCGGATGTTCCGAACTAAACTCATGTAGGTTCCAAAGTTCGTGAAACTAATTGTTGGAGGGTTAAACTATCCGTTGGAATATGACCGTTGTTTTCTGACCGTTGGGACTTCGAAAGTTTCGAGGTTACCCAGACAGGTTCCGAAGTAAATATCCGTTGGGAAAATCTTGTCTATTTAAACCAAGCCTATTTGAGTGGCAAGGATTATGTTGTGCAAATTTTAAATTTATAACTCACAAGTGCACGAACCATTAAATAGTATAACGATTAAGTGCAAGGTCGAACCCATCGGAACTTAGGAAAATATATCCGTGAAAATTATACCATTAAATTACGTATTTTAAGAACTTTCGAAAACATGGAGAAAAATCATAAATACGGAGTTATTAATCTAATCTATGAACTTTAGTTTTAATTTAGAAACATTTTAGATTTAAACATAGAATCTAACAATTTAACTAATTAATTAAGATGGTGGATTTAATCTAAAAAATAAACAATTTTAATCTAACTTAAAATACAAAATTAAGATGCAATTAAATTATTTCCAACCTAGTTTATCAATTTCAAGAGTTTTTTGATTTATAAACAAAAATAAAATTAAAGACACCTAAATTACCTATGTACATATTTATAGTGGAACTAACTCAAAGAATCAAGGAGACATTATTTTCCATATTTTAAAAATAAAACAAGGCCTAGGATATGGAACTCACGTAAATCACAATCTTGCATTCAAAATTTTCATTCATAACTATTCTAAGAATTAAATCTTGATTTCATTAAATTAAAAAATCTCAAATTAAACCTTAGGATGAATAGAATTTAAAATTTATCTCCAAATCTAAAATATTTCATCGCACTGTTAAAATAAGAGCCTTAGATCGAAGAAGAAAGTCTATTTAATCTAAATTTTCATCACATTTAATTTGAAATAATTAAAATAAATCCACACATATACTTAATTAAAGAATAAAATAAAATCAAATAATCACCATACATCAATTGAATAATTGGAAAACCATAAACTAAATATTCATCACACCTCAATTTATTAATAAAACATGAAATTAAATTACAAACCAATGGAATTGAAATTAAAGGATAAGAAATACGACAACACAAATTAAAAATACCAACCTTAAGAACTCAATGAAAATCTCCAAAATTTTCTCTTTAATTCCTCCAATTCTTTGCACAACCTTAATTCCTTAGCCCAGTTCGATTGTTTCTGTAGCCGAAACATTGTATTTATAATGCAACAAATGGACGAAATAAGCAAGAAGTGGCCCCCGTCGGTTAGACTGTACACGGCAACTTCTTTTCACTCCCTTTATTTTCTCCTTCCTATTCTTGTCATCTCGGTACCTACTTCTCTTTCTATTTTTTCCTCTCTATTTTCAGCCACCCATCCTTCTATTCTCAGTTATAGCCATCAGAATCAGCCAGCAACTTCTTCATACGAACAACAACATCCCTTTCATTCTTTTTTTTTTCTTCTTTATTTCTATTCTCTGTTGGCTGCTTTACTAGTTCTTTCTTTTTTACTTTCTCTGGTTTTCACACCTGCACCCTCTGCTTTGGTTTCTCTGTTTTGCTTTGTCGTGAAAACTGATATGGGCGTTGTATTCTCCAGGCATATATAGATTTGCAACAATGGTTATTGCTCTTCAAATGTTGTTGCTATTTTTCATTCCTTTTCTTTCCATTTACAACTACCTTTCTGCTCTTGTATTCAGCATTGTTTTGCACCCAGCTGCTACACATTTGCTGCTGTATTTTATTTTTCTTCAGGCGGTGATTTCTTTTTCTTATAGCTGATGCTTTCTTTTGTTTTCTTTCTCTTCTGCACCGTCTCAATGGAGTTTCCATGACAGCTGCACCATCTCTCTTACTGCTGTATGACTTTACTTTTACTGATTGCCACTGTTAGCAGTGTATTTTCCATATATTATTAAGGGTAGATTTGGGTTTTCCTAATTAGGGTTATGTAGTGTTTTGTATATAAATACCATGTAATGTGTGTTAATAAGATTAATCGGTTGATATTCTATCATGGTATCTTGAGCAAGGTTAGATTAAGTTTTTGGGACCTGCACTCATCTTCATTTGTAACTGCCGTTCGCCGCCTCTTTGTTCGCCGATCGTCTTCCACAAGGCATCTCCGTTTGCGGTGCCGTCCGCTGCCTTCTCTCTTTGCACGCCATCATCACCACACCCTTTGCTGCCTTCTCTCTTGCGTGTTGATCGTCTTCCCGGATCTGCAACAATAAGGCCAGATCTACAACATAAGATCTGTTTCGTTTTGTTGCCTCTTAACTGTTTGTCCCAATTGGTTTGGCTAGGGTCAGATCACCTGTCGTCTCCTCTGCATCCTCTGTCTCAAACTGTTGACCGACCTGTCACCCCTTTGTGCTCTCCGCCGTTTGTGTCGATTTGCATCTCCACCGGCGTGTGGGTTACTGGAAACAGAACTTCCTTTCTGTTGCTGTGTTTTGGATGCCCTACATACACCGCCCGTCCCCTGCAGCAACACCCTTGGACGGGATCTTCACATTGGTAACGCAGCCAGTTCCTCTGTACCGATCTCGGTTCAGATTCCTCCTCATCTCTGTTCAGCCGCTTGTCTCCATTCAGACAAGTTCCTAAGAAAACAACACATACCTCTTCTTCCCTGAGGAGAGACTGAGCCTTCCAAAAGGAGCAAACATGAAGAGAGAGACATCAACATCGCATAAAACAGAGAACATCGCATAGAACAGAGTTGTAGGCTTTCTTGATAAGCCCAGTTCTCCATTCCTCTCTGTTTTTTTTTAACGATCTCTTTTTTTGAGGGTTTTTCGTGAAAAGTTGTTTGTTGGTACGCCGGATAGTTTTGCATCTGTAGCAGATTCCTCTCGTACAATGGCTGACGAACGTGATGATTCCCTTCAGGCAATCAGTGTCAAGTTGACCGATAGTAACTATACTTATTAGGCATACGTGATGAAAAACTTCTGAATGGAAAGAACATGTGGGTTACATCTCTAGTGTTATTGTCGCTCCAACGAATACGACGCTCGATACTTATGCCCAATCCTTGGTTACTTGGAACACAAATAATTCCAAATCATCACTTGGATCAACAACTCCATTGAACTAACCATTGGTATCCAACTTGCAAGGTTCTCTACGGCCAAATCAATTTGGGATCACTTGGAACGGTTGTATAAGCAGTCCAACTTGCTAAACCATATCAAATCGAGAATGACATTCGCATGGTCCGATAGGAAGATATGACCATTCAACAGTTCTATTCGGTTATGACTTCCTTTTGGGATCAACTTGCATTACAAGAACCTGCAGCCCTTAGTTCCAATGACATTTATTGCACTTATAGAGAAGAAGGGTGGCTTGTTCAATTTTTGATGGCTCTTCGTGATGATTTTGAAGCACTTCGGGGCTCTATTCTTCATCGTAGTCCCCTTCCCTCGGTTGTTGCTGTCTTTCATGAACTTTTAGCTGAAGAAGTTCGCTTCAAGTCTCACTCAAGCAATAGTATTCTCTCTCTGTCCAGCCAGACCATTTTGGCAGTACCATACAAGTCTCCATCAACTTCACAGCCTCGACAGCGCCAAGGTGGGAGAGTTGCTCCTGATTTTTGCAGTTACTGTAAGCAGAAAGGTCATTGGAAGTCACAATGTCCCGTGTTATTTAGAAGACAGCAACCATGCCACCACCTAAGCAGCATCGCACAGCCACAGTTGTTCCGTCAGGGATTGAGGCCTCAACTTATACTCCTTCTTTGTCCACTCTTGTGACCAGTTGCAGAAACTCATTTCTTCTCATTAGCCTAATGCATTACTACATACATGCATACATACCTACACATACATACCTAACACATTCATACAGACATATATACATACATACATACATGCCTACACACATACATACACATACATACATACCTACATATACATACATACCATACCTACACATTATTTACATACATACATACATTATACATACATATATAATATATACATAATACTACACATTTTTAGATACATACATACATACCTACACATTCATACATTACACATTTATACTACACATTTATACATACATACATACATGCCTACACACATACATACCTACATACATACCTACATACCTACATATACATACATACATACATACATACATATATGTGGTACGCTTTTGGATGGGCATACATGCATTGACCTTGTCTTTACTCTGAATATTTTTGGTTAATGAGGTTTATACCCATTTCAATTTTATTTGGCATTCATCCACACATGCCTACATACATGCCCACATACATACTTACATATGCACATACATGCCTACATACATGCCCACATACATACATACATACATACGCACATACATGCCTACATACATACATATGTGGTATGTTTTTGGATTGGCATACATGCATTGACCTTGTCTTTACTCCGAATAATTTTGGTTAATGAGGTTTTTAACCATTTCAATTTTATTTGACATTCAACCACACAACTAAAGTGTTGAAATGTGGAAATTTCATGAGAATTTCTTCTATTTTTGAACAGTTGAATTTTGTAACTTAGTAGTATCACCATCTTTGTGTCTTCAGTCCAGTGTTTGGCTTTTCTGTAATCATTATTATTGTTTAGTTTTAGTCCAGAGTACTGAGCCTTTTTACATGTAGCTGTGATGGGTTTCTTCTTCCTCCATAAAGGGGTATTCTCACTGTTGTTTTCCAGTGGTGTATAGTTATTATCAACATCAAAAGTTTATGGTGTGATGAACTTTTTTTTTCAAAAATAATTCCTCATTCTTCTCTCTTGTAATTTTGATTTGTATGCTTTGGATTACTCAATTTGAAGCAACTGCTACAGTACACATTATAATAATCTCAAATGAATTTTTTTGTTCATTGTGGTTGATTGAATTTGTTTTGTCATTTTTAAGAACTCTCATAATCTGGGAATGATTGATGCTCACTTTTATTGGGGTGTGTGTTTTTGTGTTCTTTCATGCAGCTTTGGTTGCTTGAAAACCCTGAGATCTTTGTATTCTTTTGAAATGAAAAATGGGATTTCTATCTAAAATGATTTAGGAAATCCATTTTCCCCAACTCTGCGACCTGAAATTGGTATCTCTTTTCTCATTTCTTAAATGTTTTTGTTCGTATGGGTCTGATTTCAGTGAAAGAAACCTAGTTCTTTATTTTTGCTTCTGTTTTGTAAGTTTCATTTTTTTTTCTTTGAAGTACTCATCAAGATCAGATAGATGAAGGAGGGGGAAGCTTGAGAAAGATTCAGTCATAGGCAGATATGAAACAAAAATTTAAATAAGAACAGAGATTGTGAAAAGCAATATTGTTGAGATCCACAATGGCTGTAACTATACACAACACACAAAAAAAAAAGAAATAGAAAGAAAAAGAAGGTGACAAATATGTTTAGTTGAACCTTTTAAGCATTCATAAAGCCTGGCCTCCAATCTTAGATTTCTCATGGATTGGAATGAGATCACTCGTTTGGAATTGGACCACCCATGCATGGGATTGTAATCTTAGATTTCTCTAGACTTTCAATTGTGTTTTGTTTTTTGGACTGGCATATATGCATTGACCTCATTTGTACTCTGAATTATTTTGGTTAATGAGGTTTTTATACACATTTCAACTTTACTTGACATTCATCCACACAACTAAGTGATTTGGAATGTGGAAATTTCATGAGAATTCTTCGATATTTTACCAGTTGAATTTGTAACTTAGTACCATATCATTATCTTTGTGTTATCAGTCCAGTGTTGTGATTTTTTGTTTTGTAATAATCTCAAATGAAATTTTATTTGCTCATTGTAGTTGATTGAATTTGTTTTGTCATTTTTTATATAAGAACTCTCTTAATCTGGTAATGCTCGATGCTTCATTCGTATGGTTTTGCTTGAAAACCCTGAGACCTTGGACAAGACTAAGAAATCCAATGAAGTCAAGGTCAGACTCAGTGAAGTAGTTGGCTTTCCAAATTGAGTTGAGTCTCATTGAGTTTCAAACAATGGTTGTGGGAGTTCTTGCATCTTGAAGTAATTTTTTTATTTAGCTCATTTGGTATGATGATTTGGCAGGAAGATTTTCTATTTGAGTGTCTTTTTTACTTAGATATATCTCATTGTTTCAATATTGGAACTCTTTTTCTTTTTATTTCCTTCCCTCTCTCTGTCTGTGGGTTCCATAGTTTTTGAAGGTCTTAAGACTCTTGACTGTTTGATAATTTTGAGTAACGATTTGTAGATAATCTTGTTATTCTTTATTGTTTCTTTATTTTTTGTTTCTAGTGGATTTACTTATCCCTTTCATGTGTTTTGATTGCATGTTTCTCTTGTTCTTAGACTCTTTACTGATATATATATCTCATGGTTGTTTCAATATTAGACTCTCTCTGTCTGTGTGGGTTCCATAGTTCTGTGATTGTTTTATTTCAAATGGATTCACATTTATCCCGTTGTCTTTTGATTGCATGTTCCTCTTGTTCTTAGTGGCTTCTATCTTGATTCATATGGCTTTGATTGCATGTTCCTCTTGTTCTTAGTGACTTTTATCTTGATTCATATGGCGTTGATTGGTTTCTAGTTCATGAAATTGTAGAAAAAAAATCCAATTTATAATTTAGTTCTATGATTATTTTATTTGAAATTTATAAATGAATTCATATTATCCCTTTCAGTGTCTGAAGTTTTGTGTTTTTATTGCATGTTCCTCTTGTTCTTGGATACTTTCCCTCATTCATATGGTTTTGCTTGATTTGAAGTTCATGATATTGTTGAGAAATTCCAAATTACAATTTAATGGTGAATCTGTAATTGATTTGCCTCCACAGTATCCTTTTCTGAGAATATTTTTTTACTTCATCAACAGTGCTTAGATCCCCACTGTATTTCCTGATTTAAGGCATTTTTTGATTAAAATTATTTAAACTATGAATTTGCTATGTCAATACTTTCGAAGGTTCAAAGTATGCTCTTCCTTGGAGGTTCATAAGTGCATTGCTCCTGTATCAGGAATACACCAAAATTATTACTTAGGGATTTTGGTGTATATATGTAAAATGGAGCATGGATTTTGTATTATTTGTATTAATGTATGTATAAGAGAAAATGGGGTTGTTTGTAATAATGTAAAAGCATTAGGTGAGGGTTGGATTTTGTATTAATGTATGTATAAGAGAAAATGGGGTTGTTTGTAATAATGTAAAAGCATTAGGTGGGGGTTGGAGTTTATAAGCGATTGGAGAAGACACAATTAGAAGAAAGTATTTGGCACATGATACAACAAATCAGCATCGATCACTCCTTACAGGTACGCTTCTTCCTATTTAATTTCCCATTTTTTATTTGATGATGGAAATGGATGATGATGTTAGTTTTAGGACATTTTAGAAAATAATGAATGAATGAATATCTGCCTCAATGGGTTGCAAAAAACTTGATTACATAATAGTTCAAAAACTCAAAACTTGGGCTTAATTTGGTCATAGTTTGATTTGAGTGTGTGAATCTGAGTTTAAATTTCGAATTGATTTTTTCAATTTGAGGACATTTTAGTTTTCGGACAGTTTAGGAAATAATGAATGAATGAATATATGCCTCAATGGGTTCCTAAAAACTTGATTACATGATAGTTCAAAAACTCAAAACTTGGGCTTAATTCGGTCATAGTTTGATTTGAGTTTGTGAATCGAGTTTAAATTTTGAATTGATTTTTTCAGTTTTTATCAAGTTTTGCCAAATGGATTTTTAAGTTTTTACATAAAGGTTTTTTGAGTCAACTTAGTTATATCGAGTACATCCTCTTTAGTTCCTCTTTTTTTATTTATTTGATGAAGATTGTGATTGCGATGGTGATTGTTATCCTCTTTGGCTTGGGTTGAAAGCTAAAGATTTTGGACCAATCATAGTTATTGAAAAGTTCTAAAACTCAAAACTCATGCTTGACTTAATCATAGTTTGATTTGATTTTTGTTAGTTGGTTGAGTTAGAATTAAATCAAATTATTTTTTCATGTTTTTTTAAATTTTCTAAAATGATTTTTTATGTCTTTTTAAAATATAAAGTTTTCATAGAATATAGAGTCAGATGAAGTAACATTGACTATTTGAACCATAACATGAATTAAATTTTAGAATAGTTGTGATTTTTTAAGATAACTCATGGTTATTATGACAAAAAATTAGGTTGTATGGTGATTAGGTTGCACCAATTAGAAATTTTTGTTAATACAAGGGAAAGTTGTTGCGTAAAATGCGACACGATTACAACAATTAGAAGAAATTATTGCCAAATGATACAAAATTAGAAAATACATACGTACAATTATACATACGTACGTACATACAACACCTATACACGTACATATGTATACACATACATACCTACATATAGTATATACATACATACCAACATATACATACATACCTACATGCATACATACATACATACATACCAACATATACATACATATATATACATACATACCTACATACATACATACATACATACATACATACCAACATATACATACATATATATACATAACTACATATACATACATACATACATACATACCATAACATGAATTAAATTTTAGAATAGTTGTGATTTTTTAATATAACTCATGGTTATTATGACAAAAAATTAGGTTGTATGGTGATTAGGTTGCACCAATTAGAAATTTTTGTTAATACAAGGGAAAGTTGTTGCGTACAATGCGACACGATTATAACAATTATAAGAAATTATTGCCAAATGATACAAAATTAGAAAATACATACGTAAAGTTATACATACGTACGTACATACAACACCTATACACATACACACCTACATATAGTATATACATACATACCAAATATACATACATACCTACATACATACATACCTACATACATACATACATACATACATATATATACATACATACATATACATACATACATACACATACATACCTACATATAGTATATACATACCAACATATACATACATACATACCTACATACATACTACATACATACCAACATATACATACATATATACATACCTACATATACATACATACATACATATTCATACATACATACCATAACATGAATTAAATTTTAGAATAGTTGTGATCTTTTAAGATAACTCATGGTTATTATGACAAAAAATTAGGTTGTATGGTGATTAGGTTGCACCAATTAGAAATTTTTGTAAATACAAGGGAAAGTTGTTACGTACAATGCGACACGATTACAACAATTATAAGAAATTATTGCCAAATGATACAAAATTAGAAAATACATACGTACAGTTATACATACGTACGTACATACAACACCTATACACATACATACCTACATATAATATATACATACATAACAACATATACATACATACCTACATACATATACATACATACATACATACATACCAACATATACATACATAGATATATACATACCTACATATATATACATACATACATATGTACATACATACGTACATACATGTACATACATACATACATACCTACATACGTACATAAATGCCTACATACATACATATACGTGGTATGTTTTTGGATGGGCATACATGCATTGACCATGTCTTTACCGAGAATATTTTGGTTAATGAGGTTTTTATACCCATTTCAATTTTATTTGACATTCATCCACACAACCAAGTGATTTGGAATGTGGAAATGTCATAAGAATTTCTTCTATTTTTGAGCAGTTGAATTTTGTAACTTAGTAGTATCAGCATCTTTGTGTCTTCAGTCCCAGTGTTTGTGCTTTTCTGTAATCATTATTATTGTTTAGTTTTAGTCCAAAGTACTGAGCCTTTTTACATGTAGCTGTTTTGGGTTTCTTCTTCCTCCATAAAGGGGTATTCTCACTGTTGTTTTCCAGTGGTGTATAGTTATTATCAACATCAAAAGTTTATGCTGTGATGAACTCTTTTTTTCAAAAATAATTCCTCCTTCTTCTCTCTTATAATTTTGATTTGCATGCCTTGGATTACTTAATTTGAAGCAACTGCTACAGTAACACAATGTAATAATCTCAAATGAAATTTTTTGTTCATTGTGGTTGATTGAATTTGTTTTGTCATTTTTAAGAACTCTCATAACCTGGGAATGATTGATGCTTCACTTTTATTGGGGTGTGTGTTTTTGTGTTCTTTCATGTAGCTTTGGTTGCTTGAAAACCCTGAGACCTTTGTATTCTTTTGAAATGAAAAATGGGATTTCCATCTAAAATGATTTAGGAAATCCATTTTCCCCAACTCTGCGACCCAAAATTGGTATCTCTTTTCTCATTTCTTAAATGTTTTTGTTCGTATGGGTCTGATTTCAATGAAGGTTACCTAGTTCTTTATTTTTGCTTCTGTTTTGTAACCAATGTAGAGTTTCGTTTTTTTTCCTTGAAGCACTCATCATTATAAGATAGATGAAGGAGGGGGAAGGTTGAGAAAGATTCAGTCATAGGCAGATATGAAACAAAAATTTAAATAAGAACAGAGATTATGAAAAGCAATACTGTTGAGATCCACAATGGCTGTAACTATACACAACACACAAAAAAAATCGAAAGAAAAAGAAGGTGACAAATATGTTTAGTTGAACCTTTTAAGCATTCATAAAGCCTGGCCTCCAATCTTAGATTTCTCTAGGATTGGAATGAGATCACTTGTTTGGAATTGGACCACCCATGCCTGGGATTGTAATCTTAATTTCTCTAGGCTTTCAATTGTGTTATGTTTTTGAACGGGCATATATGCATGGACCTTGTTTGTACTCTGAATTATTTTGGTTAATGAGGTTTTTATACACATTTCAACTTTATTTGACATTCATCCACACAACTAAGTGATTTGGAATGTGGAAATTTCATGAGAATTCTTCGATTTTTGACCAGTTGAATATTTAACTTAGTACCATATCATTATCTTTGTGTTTTTAGTCCAGTGTTGTGATTTATTGTTTTGTAATAATCTCAAATGAAATTTATTTGCTCATTGTGGTTGATTGAATTTGTTTTGTCATTTTTTTATATAACAACTCTCTTAATATGGTAATGCTCGATGCTTCATTTTTATTGGAGTGTGTGTTGTATTCTTTCATGTAGCTTTGGTTGCTTGAAAAGACTGAAGTCAAGGTCAGGCTCAGTCAAGTAGTTGGCCTTCCAAATTGAGTTGAGTCTCACTGAGTTTCAAACAAGGGTTGTGGGAGTTCTTGCATCTTGAGGTAATTTTTTTATTTAGCTCATTTAGTATGATGATTTTGCAGGGAGATTTTCTATTTGAGTGTTTTTTTTACTTAGATATATCTCATTGTTTCAATATTGGAACTCTTTTTTCTTTTTATTTCCTTCCCTCTCTCTGTCTGTGTGGGTTCCATAGTTTTTGAAGGTCTTAAGATTCTTGACTGTTTGATAATTTTGAGTAACGATTTGTAGATAATCTCGCTGTTAGTTCTCTTATTGTTTTTTTTTTTTTTTTTTGTTTCTAATCAATTCACTTTTCCCTTTCATGTGTTTTGATTGCATGTTTCTCTTGTTCTTAGACTCTTTACTGACATATATATCTCATGGTTGTTTCTTAGACTCTCTCTGTCTGTGGGGTTCCATAGTTCTGTGATTGTTTTATTTCTAATGGATTCACATTTATCCCTTTGTCTTTTGATTGCATGTTCCTCTTGTTCTTAGTGACTTTTATCTTGATTCATATGGCTTTGATTGGTTTCTAGTTCATGAAATTGTAGAAAAAAATCCAATTTATAATTTAGTTCTATGATTATTTTATTTGAAATTTATAAATGAATTCATATTATCCCTTTCAGTGTCTGAAATTTTGTGTTTTATTGCATGTTCCTCTTGTTCTTGGATACTTTCCCTCATTCATATGGTTTTGCTTGATTTGAAGTTCATGATATTGTTGAGAAATTCCAAATTACAATTTAATGGTGAATCTGTAATTGATTTGCCTCTACAGTATCCTTTTCTGAGAATATTTTTTTACTTCATTAACAGTGCTTAGATCCCCAATGTATTTTCTGATTTAAGGCATTTTTTGATTAAAATTATTTAAACTACGAATTTGCTATGTCAATACTTTCGAATGTTCAAAGTATGCTCTTCTTTGGAGGTTCATAATTCCTCCTATTACGTAGAGATTTTGGTGTATATATGTAAAATGGAGCATGGATTTTGTATTATTTATATTAATGTATGTATAAGAGAAAATGGGGTTGTTTGTAATAATGTAAAAGCATTTAGCGGGGGTTGGAGTTTATAAGCGATTGGAGAAGACACAATTACAAGAAAGTATTTTGGCACATGATACAACAAATCAGCATCGATCACTCATTACAGGTACGCTTCTTCATTTTTTATTTGATGATGGAAATGGATGATGATGTTAGTTTTAGGACATTTAGAAAATAATGAATGAAAAAATATCTGCCTCAATGGGTTGCTAAAAAATTGATTACATAATAGTTCAAAAACTCAAAACTTGGGCTTAATTCGGTAATAGTTTGATTTGAGTGTGTGAATCTGAGTTTAAATTTCAAATTGATTTTTTCAATTTGAGGACATTTTAGTTTTAGGACATTTTAGGAAATAATGAATGAATGAATATATGCCTCAATGGGTTGCCAAAAACTTGATTACATAATAGTTCAAAAACTCAAAACTTGGGCTTAATTCGGTCATAGTTTGATTTGAGTTTAAATTTCAAATTGATTTTTTCAATTTGAGGACATTTTAGGAAATAATGAATAAATGAATACATGCCTCAATGGGTTGCTAAAAACTTGATTACTTGATAGTTCAAAAACTTGGGCTTAATTTGGTCATAGTTTGATTTTAGTTTGTGAATTGAGTTTAAATTTCAAATTGATTTTTTCAGTTTTATCGAGTTTTACCAAATTGATTTTTTAAGTTTTTATAGAGTCTGAAGGTTTTTCAAGTCATCTTAGTTACATCGAGTACATCCTTTTTTGGTCATCTTTTTTTATTTGATGAAGATTGCAATCGCCATGGTAATTGTTATATTCCTCTTTGGTTTGAATTGAAAGCTAAAGATTTTGGGACAATCCTAGTTATTGAAAAGTTCTAAAACTCAAAACTCGGCTTAACTCAATCATAGTTTAATTTGATTTTTGTTAGGTGGTCTAATTAGAATTGAATCAAATTAATTAGCTGGTCTAGTTAGAATTGAATCAAATTAATTTTTCAAATTTTGTTAAATTTTCTAAAACGATTTTTTATGTCTTTATAAAATACTCCCTCCGTCCCATTTAAGTTGTCACATTTGAAATATTTGTATTTTTTAAGGAACTCCCTATCTATGACTAACACTCTATGTGATTTTATCCATTTTCAACACACTTTATAGTACTCTAATATAAATGAGACAACTATTTTAGGACAATTCTAAAATCCATATAAGACAACTAATTTGGGACAGAGGGAGTATAAAGTTTTCAGAGTATAGAGTGAGATGGAGTAACAATGAGTATTTGAACCATAATATAAATTAAATTTTAGAATAATTGCGATCTTTTAAGATAATCTCAGTTATTATGACAAAAAATTAGGTTGTATGGTGTGATTAGGTTGCACCTATTAGAATTTTATACGTATACTTACATAAATACATACATACATATACCTACATACCTACATACATACATATACATTATACATATATGCATACTTATACATACATACACATACATACATTATACATACCACATGCATACATATATACATTTACATACCATACATACCTTACTACTATACTCCACATGCATACAACTTATTCATACATACTACTCTATACATACATACCTACCTATACATATACCACATGCATACATACTTATATACATACCTATACATACATACCACATGCATACATATACATACATACATACCACATGCATACATACCTATTCATACATACCACATGCATACATACCTATACATACATACCACATGCATACATACCTACATATACATACATACACCCGTACATACATACCTATATGCATACATACGTACATATACATACATGCATACATACGTACATATACATACATACCTATATGCACACATACCACATGCATACATACACATACATGCGTACATATACATACATACCTACATATACATACATGCGTACATATACATACATACCTATATGCATACATACATATACATACATACCTACATATACATACATACCTATATGCATACATACCACATGCATACATACACATACCTACATACATACCTACATATACATACATGCCTACATATACATACATACCTATATGCATACACACACATACATACATACACATACGTACACACATACATACATACACATACCTACATACATACCAACCTATATACATACATACATACCATGCATGCCTACACATACATATACATAACATATACGTATACTTACATACATCATACATACCATGCCTACATACACATACATCATACACATGCGTACAAACAAACACATACACCTACATACACACCATACCTATGCATACATACACCTACATACATACATACACATACGTATAGACAGACACATACACCTACATACATACATACACATACGTATAGACAGACACATACACCTACATACATACATACACGTATAGACAGACACATACACTACATACATACATACCTACATTCATATATACATATACATACATACCTACTATATACCTATACCTACAGAATACTACATACATATCTATCTACTATATACATACTACATACCTATATACATACATAGCTACCTACATGCCTACATAACTACATAGCTACATACATACCTAGATACATACCTACATATCTACCTACGTATGTATGTTTGTTTGATCCAATTTGATTACATAATAGTTCAAAAACACAAAACTTGGGCTTAAATCAGTCTTTTGATTTCAGTTTGTGGATTAAGTTTAAATTTTGAATTGAATTTTTTAGATTCATCGAGTTTTGTCGAATCAATTTTTTTTTTTTTTTTGAGTTTTTACTGAGTCTATTTTTTTTTTTTTTGAGTCAACTGAGTTAGACCGAGTAGAAAATCTTTCAATTGGATTAAAATTCTCGAATAGTTGTGATATTTTAAGATAACTTTGGGTTATTACAACATGTAAAATCTTTTTTATCTAAACGTAAGGTAGTGATTGGTTTGTTGAACGTTTCTTATTTTTATCATGGATGAGTGAAAATGAGATTTTGTGTTTGTTTGATTTCAGTTTGTGGATTAAGTTTAAATTTTGAATTGATTTTTTGAGTTTAGTTTAATCCCTTTTTTTTTTTGAGTTTTTTTACAAAGTCTAAAGTTTTTTTTTTTTATCTTTAAAAAAAATATATTTTTTGAGTCAACTGAGTTAAACCGAATAAAATTGAATATTTGATATAAATAAAATAATTAGATTAAATTCTAGAATGAATAGTTATGATATTTTAAGATAACTTCGGGTTATTATAGCATGTAAAATAGTTGTTATGATATTTCTTATTTCAATGTAATTTTGTGTTTGTATTAATATAAAAGTATTTAAGTGGGGCATGGGATGTGTTTGTATAGCAGGTGGTTGCGTTATTATGTGTATATGTACGATAGAGCATGGGATGTGTGTATATGTACGATGGAGAATGGGATTTGTACATGGATGTGTAACATGTATTTGATAGAGTCAGCAATAGGAGAAGACACAATTACAAGAGATTATCGGCACATTATACAACAATTAAGAACAACAGATCCTCAAAATCATAGTCACTAAAGGTATGCTCCTTCTTATTTAGTTCCCATTTTTTATTTGACGTTGACTGTTGATTGTTATGAATGATGACAATGCTTTAAGACATTTTAGGTTTAAAACAAAATAATGAATGAATATATTATGCCTCAATGGATGGTAAGGATTTTGTAGTGAATGATCCGAAAAATGATGCTTGATTTCATTAAATACTTCAAATTGATTTCAGTTTGTGATCAAGTTTTTGAGTTTTATCGAGTTTTTCTGGATCGATATTTTAGATAAGTGACTTCAAAATGAAAATGGGGTTGTTGTAAAAAGCATTTAATGGCGATGGAATGAATTAAAGTGATAGGAGAAGACACAAATACAAGAAGCGTAATGTTATTACATACACCCCCAATTTCTTTTTCCATGCACAACTTTTGATTTTTTTTTTTATATTCCAAATTACCCTTCCTTGTTTTCCTGAGAAATGTTACCTGTTTTCCAAGTTCCAAGGTAGCCCAACCTTCTTTTCTTGAAGTCATCTTCTGCAACTCAACTGGTTCAACTCACAGTCCTCTTTCAAATGATTCACGGAGTTCTTCGCTAATTCGGCAGCTCTCCTCCTCATATCCTCTCCCCTCTTTGGATGCCATCTGTGGATGTGGGTGGGCCAGGATTTCCATCTGTGGAGCCCAGTCTCCTACAACCATTCCCGTCCCTTCCACTCTTTTTTCATAATCTTTTGGTAGCCAAGCTCTCTTATCTTCTTTTCCGTCTGCAAATATTTTCCTCTGTCCGCTTCTCACAACACCCATATGAATCTTTGCTTACTGCGTTCTAGTCCGACCGAAAGCTCTCAGACTTGCTCATCAGATATCGACTGACATCGTCCCAAAGGAGACGTAGGAACCGATTTTGAGGTTGTTTATCTAGCCACTCCATGCAATGATGACGTCCAATGCCATTCATGTTGAGAGTTGAGACTTGAGATATATAGGATTAACGGGCCTGCACATATAGAAGAATGAACTTAAGCTAGGGCTTAAGTCACTCTACTGGGCTTAGGCCCAGTAGACCCATAAGTGGGGCTGGCCCACAACAAAAGTCTCTTCTTCCTGAGGAATGGTTCCCAAGTCAACATATCAAGAAAATCGCCTTCTACGGGCCTGCACATATTGAACAGATTGCCAAATGCCGACATCATTTGATGATGACTCTGCACAAACTCAATGAAGCAATCCATCAAGCAGCCTTCCCATGAGAGAGACGGCAATTCAGGGAGTTTGATTTGAATGATATTTCTCTACTTCTCAATAGATTCAAGGCCGTGGAAAAGGTGTGCGAATGCGGGGATGCAATGGAAGGCGTAGGCCTCTACGTTATCATGAGATTCCATGAGAGGATCATGTACTAAGGCGATGGGACGAGAAACGTGAGAGGATCATGTACTACGGAGACGGAACGAGAAACATGAGAGGATCATGTACTACAGCGACGGGACGAGAAACAACCGCAAGAGATCTGAGGAGAGCGGAGAGGGGAGGTGCAGGGAAGCGGTTCCCCAAAAGAAAAGGAAAGGAGAAAAAAGAGGAGAGAACAAAATGGGAAGATGAAAAATAAGGAAAAAGGATGTAGGGCTAAAATAGGAAAACAAAAAGAGGGGTGTATATATCGCTACCCTTACAAGAAATTATCAACACATTAGCCAACAACAATCGGTTATTACAGATACGTCCCTTTTTTTAGTTCCCATTTTTTAGTTCTGATGATCGAAATGGATTGTTATGATGATGATGATACACTTTAAGACATTTTAGGTTTAGTCAAATAATGATAGGTCATAATGACCAATGCATCTTAGATCCAATTTGATTATGAATGACCTATATTTTCAATTTGATTAAAAAAGCTTTAGTGGGGGTGGATTGAATTAAAACGATAGGAGAAAACGCAATTATAAGAAATTATCAATACATTAGATAACAACAATCAGTTATTACAGCTACGTCCCTTTTTAGTTCCCATTTTTTATTTGATGATGGAAATGGATGATGTTGATTGTGATGATTGTTATGGTGATATAACATTTAAGACATTTAGGTTTAGTCAAATAATGATGGATGATTTTGTGTTTGTGATATAAAAGTGTTTTTAGTTGGGGAGATGGTTGTGATATAAATGTAGGTACAATGGAGCATGGGATTTTAATGTACTAAAGTGAGTTAGGTAGAGAGAACATGGGTTGTTTTGTGTATAAAGTGAGTAATTGTATACACAATTACATACTCCAATCAAGGTAATTTCAGAGGCGTCAAAAAGAGAACTCAGATAGCTACAGGAATAGTTATTAAAGTGGAAATTTCTTCCACACTTTATATTGAATTTGATATTATTTAAGAGTAGAAATTTGAAAAAATAATCAAAATAACTTAAATTCGTCATTATTTAGGAGAAAAATAGAATAAAGTTACTAGACTTTATTTTCCATGTTCTTGAAAATTTTGAGATTTTTCCATTTTTTTCAAAATATTTTAAAATTCTCAAATTTGTAATTTCAAAATCAAATTTTAATATCTAAATGACCGCAAAATAATGATAAAATTACACAAAAATGAAGAGTAAAACTTTCTTCATTTTCTATGTTTTTTTTTTATTTTTAAAGAATAAAATTTGGAGGACAGAGAATGTGTATCAGCCTGTAACGGTCAATAGTACACCGATACGAGTATAACGGCGCACCGTACCGATACACCAAATTTTTTATCCTTGCTCTAAGGATATCTCGACATTGAAATATAAGTATGAAATACATTCACTTATTTTGTCAAACTAAGATTTATATTTAGATCGTTTTAGATTTTTAAATAACCCATATTGACATCTGCTTCGTATTGTCAAATTCGGATCCAAATTTAGATTTCCACAAAACTATAAATTTTGTCATTCTCCTCGATAAAACAAAAATAAAATTAGTTAAATAGTTAAGTTCTAATATAAAAACGTAAATGACTAGAAATTTTATAAAAAAAGCCCAAAAGACCACTCTAATAACTAAAATGAAAATTATTGATTTCTAATTAATCTTTATTTAAACATTTTTGTATATTTAATGTTGGCCTAAAAGTTAAATCTGTCTCCTGAGTTGTCTATCGTGACTGAGTCTGACTAACTCATGTGTTGTCAATTTTGTGATTGAGTCAATCTATGTCACACCTTCTAGAGCTTGAAGCTTGATTTGACCTATAAACCTTAGTTAAAACTGGCTTAAATATCTTGGATTTCTAAGTGCATTTAGCCCTACGAAAAGCTCTTGTTATCTATCAAATATATCCAAATATTCCTGTGTTCTTGCAATATAAAAAATATTCACTATAGTTCAACCCAATGATGGCAAATGAACACTCGAAGTACTCTCCATCATGTCCAAATTTCACCAACTCCAACTCATAGACACTTGAGTGAAATATAGGGCCTTGGAAACTTGACATTGTTCATCTTCAAAAGTTTCGACGATTGTCTCATACCTTGGGTCTAGGTAGGTCCCAAGTATTGCTCCTAGGTCTCCTTTCTAGCTTTTCAGAAGTTATCTCGGACGTTCCGAGATGGATAATTGTTGTTCCGAAGTTACATATTTGTGTCTTTGATCCTGCCTTCCAAGCTCTGCCTCGGAACACATATATCCTTCATTCCAAAGTTCAGTGACTAATCCAGGCTTTAGGTACTTCTTCGGAAGTTCCGAACTGAACTCATGTAGGTTCTGAAGTTTGTGAAACTAATCGTTGGAGGGTCAAACTATCTGTTGGAATATGGACTTCGAAAGTTCCGAGGTTACACAGACAGGTTCCGAAGTAAAGATCTGTTGGGAAATCTTATCTATTGAAACCAAGCCTATTTGAGTGGCAAGGATTGATTCTTTTGAGCCAATTTTTCCCCACCTATTTAAGTATCCCAACCAATCTAAGAGCACTCTCTGAGCTTCTTAAGCTCAACCTAGAATGTGTACTTAAGAACTCTCTTTGATCTTCCATAAACATCTTATCTTAATCTTTGGTTTGGCATTCATTGGAGCATCTATACTTCACCAAAGAACCAAGTCGAGAAAGACATTAAAGGACAAGCCAAAACTACTTCAAGCTACAAGAGGCTATTGTTCCTGGTAATATTCTCAATTTCTACTACTTTCCATTATTCATTGAGATAATTGTAAATCCAAGAAAGGTGTTTTCTTGGTGTGTCAGTGTAATCTTCACCCTTGAAGAAAATCAAGTGTTGTACCGGTTCGACCTCTACCCGTGAAAGAGATCAAATGTTTTAATTTGTTTAGTTCATAATAGAATTTCTCAAGTGGTGTACTTGCATACTAATCTAATTAGACTTCAATAACTTGATTTGGAAGATTTATTGGACCAATTTGCAAAGACCAAATAATAGCCTAATACTTTAAAGAAATTTAAAATTCCGCCATAGTACTATTCACCCCTCATCTCTAGGACTATTCTAGATATTAACCTAGTTGACTAACATTTAATTTCAACAAACAAAGTAATACTTGACCAGTTGTACTTTAACCTTTTAGTTTATTTAATTTAAAATAGGTGCTATATATATAAAAGTAATATTTTTATTTAAGTTTTGCATATTAATATTATTTACTAAATTTAAAAGGTCATAAAACCTTAGCACAATTCAAATTAAAAACCTTGTAATAGAAAATAATCAAAATATTTGTTGACTGAGACCAAATTTTGTTAACTAATTTTAATCTATCAATAGTATACATTATACATAAACTAAAGGATTGATCATCAGATCTTTCTTTGAATATAACTAAAATTAGCTTGATCGGATCAAATTTAAATTAAATCAAATTAAAATATAAATATGTTATTATTTATAGTCAACCTAATCTAAATCGAACTCGTTTCATCTTCAGTCATTCTTACCTCTAGATGTGAGGCTCACAATGATGTGTAGTAAAAAAAATAAGTTTATATAATAAGAAAACCAAAAGTCATTTAGATTCCATTTTTTCTTATAATTAAAAGTATATTATTTTCTCCTAATTATAAAATTGTCTCAACTTAAGTTGTGAAGAAATTGTATCAGTGAAAAGTTTTTGACTTAATTATATTTACTAGAAAAAATAATTGAGTTGCACAAGAAATTTTAGATTTGATTAGGCTTTACTTAAAAATATCCAAAGTACTTAGATCGAAATTAATATATAAATATTATAAAATATTGAATTTTATGAAAAATATTTAAAAGTCAATATATTCAAAATTTCAATAAAATAAATTTAAGGTTTTATCAATCTTGATAAATATCGATTAAAATGAATTTTTTATTAAAAAATTAATGTAAAAAGAAGAATAATGATAGAAAAACGGTTGTTGGGAAACCATACATACAAGAGAGCACTCTCTTCACAGTATTTGAAGTTGTATTAACCTGGGCTTTGACATCAGAACTTCGGCGGGAGAGAAGTGTGAAGGTATTATTGGAAATGTGACAAAATCGGTGCAAAAATCATCACCCATAAATAAGAATAAATTGAAAATAAATTTTTAATGACATTCGACTCTTAAATGGCTGAATGGATAAATGCCACGTGTCCTGATTTTAATTATTTAACATTTTAACGTGACTCATAGTTATGAATTTATGAGGCGCCTAAAACTATAAATGCCAAAGCACCATTGCATTGTTGTTTCCTCGTTAGCCATGAGTAGATCGATAGATACTAACGTCGTTAGACAATTCTAAAACCTCCCTAAAACCCAATTTGCTTTGCTTTAACCATTTAAAAAAAGAAAACCAATTTGCTTTGAACTCCCTCACTCTAAAACCCTTATATTTCGATCGATCTCGATCTTGATGTGGAGAAGGGGATGTGGGGAAGTTTCTCTAGTGGCTGTCGCACTCCGGGCCCAATTTGGGATTTCGAAGAGATGACTTAGGTGGAGGGCTCCACCATACCTGTTGTACTTCTGCATTTTTCATGTTTATCTCTGCACAAGTTCTTTGTCATCATATCTGAGCAGTTGTCGTCAGTATGAATCTTCTTAAGTTGTAACTGCTTGGTTTCTAGCACATCACGTATCCAATGATATCTCACATCAATGTGTTTTAATCTTGAGTGAAATGTCGAATTCTTACTCAAATGGATGTCACTTTGACTATCGCAGTACAGGATGTACTTCTATTGTTCTTGCCCCAATTCCTGTAGGAATCTCTTCATCCATAACATTTCCTTGCACGCTTCCGTAGCTGCAGTGAACTCTGCCTCTGTAGTTGACAAAGCAACACATTTTTGTAGCTTTGATTGCCATGAGGTAGCTCCCCCTGCAAATGTAATTAAGTATCCTGAACTTTCTAAAGTCAATATCTCCAACCATGTCTGCATCTGTGTACCCAATTAGTTTAGGCTTACCACTTCTAAAGCACAAAGACATTTTGGAAGTACCCCTTAGATATCTAAGAATCCACTTCATTGCATTCCAGTGTTTTTTGCCTGGACTGGACAAGAATCAACTGACCACACCAACAACGTGTGTAATGTCAGGTCTTGTACACACCATTGTATACATCAAGCTTTCGACGGCAGAGGCATAGGGAACCTTGTTCATTTCTTCTTCTCTTTCTCATTGGTAGGACTCTGCTTTGAACTGAGTATGAAGTGACTGGCAAGTGGAGTAGCAACCGACTTTGACACGTCCATGTTGAATCGTTTTAGTACTTTTTCTGTGATAGCCATAACTTCCCATTCTTTCGATCACGGGAGATGTTCATACTGAAAATTTGTTTTTCTGGTCCTAAATCCTTCATAGAAAAGGATTTACTTAATGCTATCTTCAGATTATTAATTTTGCCACTGTCATGCCCCACAATCAACATAACATCAACGTAGAGAAGAAGTATGATGAAGTCAGCAACTGAGAATCTCTTCACAAAAACACAATGGTCTGAAGTTGTCCTTTGATACTCATGCTCAATCATGAAGGAGTCAAACTTCTTGTTCCATTGACGCAATGCCTGTTTCAATCCATACAGACTCTTCTTCAATCTGCAAACAAGGTCTTCTTTACGTTTGACCTCAAACCCTCTAGATGGTCCATATAAATCTCTTCCTCCAATTCACCATGGAGAAATGCAGTCTTCACATCAAGTTGTTCAATCTCGAGATTCAAGCTTGTAGCCAAACCAAGTATAACTCGGATGGATGACATCTTCACCACTGGTGAGAAAATTTCTTCAAAATCGATCCCTTTTTCTGTGCAAAACCCTTAACGACTAGCCTTGCCTTGTATCTTGGTCGTGAGTTGTTCTCCTCGGTCTTTATCCTGTACACCCACTTGTTTTTTAGTGCCAAACAAATTTAACCAAATCATAGGTGTGGTTCTCATGTAAGGATTTCATCTCTTCTTACATGGCTTTCAACCACTTTCCTTTTTGCTCATGTGCTATAGCTTCCTGGTAGCACTTTGGTTCTCCTCCGTCTGTAAGCATAACATACTCATCTGGAGAGTATCTTCTTGAGGTTTGGCAATCTCTAGTTGATCTTTTGAGTTGAGACTCAACCGTTGGCTCTAGAGAGTGTTGGACTTTTGGGTCTTCTTTATCTATATCATCAGCATTTTCGACTGTGTCTCCCCCATTACCATGCACCAAGGGTGAGGGAAGTGGATCCAAGTTAACTGGATATTCATTGGGGGATTCAGACTTCTCACCTTTGTGAATATCTTCAATGGTCTGGTCTTCAGAGAATACAACATCTCTGCTCCTAACAATCTTCTTGTTGATTAGGTCCCAAAGCCTGTATCCAAACTCTTCATTTCCATAGCCCAAGAAAATGCATTCTTTCGACTTGGCATCGAGCTTCGATCTCTCAGCTTTAGGGATATGGACGAACGCTCTACAGCCGAACACTTTCAAGTGATTATAAGAGACACCTTTCCCAGTCCAAAATTTGTTTGGCACGACACCATTCAACTGTGCCGAAGGAGAAAGATTAATCAAATCAATTGCGGTCATCATAGCTTCGCCCCAGAAAGTGTTGGGCAGTTTGGCATGAGATAACATGCATCTAATTCTTTCAAAGATTGTCCGGTTCATTCTCTCGACCACGCCATTATATTGAGGAATCTTTGGAACAGTTCATTCATGTCTAATTCCATTTCTTCTGCAATAATGTTTGAAGGATCCAATGTACTCTCCTCCATTGTCGGTGCGGATACATTTCAGGGTCATGCGGGTCTCTCGTTCGACGTTGACCTAAACTTGCTTGAATACATCTAGCACTTGATCTTTGGTTCTAAGTGCATAGGCTCAAACTTTCCTGGAATAGTTATCAATGAAAGTAACAAAATATCTTGCACCAGCAAGAGTACAAGTCCTTATAGGACCGCAAACATCAGAATATACAACATCTAAAATATTAGGTTTCCTAGCTGCAGGTTTAGAGTGAAAAGAAATTCTATGTTGCTTTCCAGCTAAGCAATGTTCGCATTGTTTGAGAGACATACCTTTCACCCCAGTGAGAACCTTCTTTCTAGATAAAGTCTGCAGGTCTTTCTCACTCATATGACCAAGCCGTTTGTGCCATAGCTCGATTGACGAATCTTGTCCGAGAGCATTCACAAATCCACTGTTGATTTTAGCATGTGTCAAGTAGAGAGTGTTCTCCTTCTTTCCTCTGGCCAGCACTAGAGAACATTTGCTGAGCTTCCACTTTTCATCACCAAAGACATTGGTGTGGCCTTCATCATCAAGCATTCCGGTGGATATCAAGTTGAGACGCATGCCCGAAACATGTCTCACATCTTTGAGAACCAAGCGACAGCCTGTATTGGTTTCAAGATAGACTTCTCCCCTTCCCACGATCTTTGACAATTTATCATTTCTCATCCTAACATGACCTAAGACTCCATTGGTGTAGGATGAAAAGAAGTCCCGCCGTGAGGTTACGTGAAATGATGCACCGGAATCAACTATCCAACATGTGTCTTGAGATGTTAGATTAACGCAATTATTATCATAAGCAATGATTACCTCATCTCTGGTGGAAACAGTAGCAGTTGTGTCCTTGGCTTCATTTTTCTCATTGTTGTTGCGATTGTCTTGCTCCTTTTTGAGTTGTCTACACTCCATTTCATGTGACCTAGCTTGCCACAGTGATACCATTTTAAGTCACTTCTTTGCTTGGACCTGCCCTTGACTTGCCTTTCGACTTGTCACGGTCTTGTGATTTTCTATCTTTGCCTCTTCCACGCTTTTCTGTGACGAGGGCCTTGACCTGGTCGATATTCCTTGTTCCTTCCTCCTCGTTTCTTCATTAAACATGCTATCTTTCACCGTGGTCATGGTGAGCACACCTTGAGGCAAAGTTACTTAAGCAAAGTGTACTGTCTGGCAAGGAACTGAGTAACAATAATGCTTGCATCTCATCAAGCACATCTTCATGGTAGTCAATTGATTCACCAAGCCTTGGAAGTAGCTCAAGTGTTCAGCAACATTTCGTCCATCTTTGAATTTCAGGTTCACCAATCGGCGAATCAACGAGGCTTTGTTTTGTGCAGTCTTTCACTCATGCATGGCCTTCAATTTTTTCCACAATGAGTGAGCATTGGTTTCTTGTGCTACGTGATGAAAGACACTTTGATCGACCCATTGCCGAATTTGTCCAACAGTTTTTCTATTCATAATCTCCCATTCTTTGTTAGTCTTTCCTTTTGGTTTGCCATCATCACCTTGTATAGGCTTATATAAATCTTTGCAATAAAGAATGTCTTCCATTCTTGGCTTCCATATTGAATAATTTGATGACGTTAGTTTGATCATTACAAATGACGATTCCTCCATTTCAGTTCACACAAAACCACGAATAATGAACCAAGCTCCTGATACTTGTTGGGAAAGAACTACTGTCAATTTGTTATATAGAAATCCCTGGATCAAATGTTTTCCCAAATGTGTGAATGAAATAGAAAGGTAATAAAATAATCTAACAAGCAACCACATAAAAGTAACACAAAGATTTACGTGGTTCGGCAACATGCCTACATCCACGGGACAAACTTTGAATTGGTCTTCCATAAAATGGGATTACAAGCAACTCTCTCTTAAACAAGAGAGGATAACATCAAGAGTATAAAACTCAACGATAACAAAAGAACAATCTCACCGAAGTGGTTGCGTTGTCGTCTCTTGTAAAATCACCTTTGGAGATATCACCACGGAACTTCCTTGTATCCACAAGAGCTAAGTGAGGCTCTTTCTCTCTCACTCTCCAAGTGTCTCTCACTTGAAACTTGAAACTGGTGGTCTATTGAAATGAGGAGAAATGGGTTTATAGGCTTTAGGAGAGGTGTGAAAAACTAGACCATAAAGAGATCCTTTCAAGTCCCTAGGAGGCTTTTCCATTTTCAATAGGACTTCTTCAATTTCTATGAGACATCTCCAATTTCAAAGAGATATCTCCAATTCCTAAAAGGCCTTCCTCATTCCCATGAGGCATCTCCAATTTCAATGAGACATTGCTCATTTCAAGGAGGCTTTACCACTTCCAAAGTCCATGAACCTTGGGATGCCAAATGGTTTCCTCCACTAAGGAGGGAAACCCAACATTTCCTGGTTCAGAGGCAACATCAATAGGCAACACATTTTGCCCTCTCTGTCTTCAGATCCCATGCAACACATTTTGCCCTCTTTGTCTTCTTGTTCAAGAAGACATGCTTCATCTTCTGTTTTGTAGCTTCGTGTGGTCTATCTAGGACAAACTTATGCTCAAATTCAACTTCTTCTTACCTTCTACTAGTAGAACTTTTATTACTCAGCAAGCCAAAGATCTGGTTAATTCCTCCTCTAACATCCTTGCCCTTCTGGCTGCTAAGTTATCTATTCCAGCGCTGATATGGCACTGTTGGATCGAACGGAATAACCGCATCTTCAACTGTCATTCTAAGAGGCCTGATATCATATTCTCCCTCATCTAAGTGATATAAGATCTAGGTTGTTGTTTCTTCTCTTGAACTCCAATCTTCTTCAAGCTCCCAATTGTTTCTCTGCCTTATGGGAACTACCTCCTGCGATGCCACCTCTGTTAAGCCACCGGATCCCCAGTTCACAACACAATCTCCATTTCAAATTCCATGTTGCTAAATTTCCTCTGCATTGACAATCATTTCCAACTTCAAAGTCTGTACATTGGAGTTGATGGTGAGATAATTGGATCTGCTAGTTGGGCTCTTAGTAACCACACCGACTCTTGTTCCACTCTTCTTGGGCTTCATAAGGGCTTCACTGTCTAGTATTAAAAGCTAACTTGGAAAATTTATTACAACAATTTGGAGGCCTTTCGTATGTTGAAGACCATCTGCTCTGATTGGCGAACTTGCACTTTGTATGCCCCTACATATTTTGTTCTGAAACGTCTTCCTTGCGATATGGATTGTATTACTCCTATGCAGGAATGTTTACAGGTTTTACTCAAAAGACTTATGCTGCCTCAACGATATCCCATCCAGTGGAGGTGTTCTGATTAACAATTGAGCCTTCCCTGTTCTGTTTTACCCTGTGGATGTTGCGTTCCTCCATTGACTTCTTGGTGGATTTGTTTTTGGAAGTTGTTTTCTGTTATCTGGCCATGCCCTTGCTTGTTTTTTAATGTTGTTTGCGCCCTTTCCTTTTAGTGAATAATATTCTTTTCATTAAAAAAAAAGGAAATAGTTTTCACCTCACTCATGTAAGAAATTAAAAGACTTCTAGATTATCCAAATATCAAAACTTAATTGCATATAAAAATTTTAATTATTTAATCTAAATCCAAAGAAAGCTATGACTAAAAATTTTGTACCTTTAAAATTATTTTATTTTAACAAATCTAGAAGTTCAGGTATATTTCATATTACAATTTGGACTACAATGAAAGATCCATGTAAACTGTGCTGGATTGAGATAGACACATCTATTCTTTAAAAAAAGTTATATATTGTTCAAAACATTTTTCATAATATGAAATAAAAGCTTTTTTGAATGAGCAAATAGATTAGTACTCTGTTTCATTTTAGTTGTTTTATTTGAAATATTTATATTTTTAAAAGAACTCTCTATATAAATCTACCACTCCATGTAATTTCATCCATTTTCAACACATTTTATGCAATTTCAATATAAATGAGACAACTATTTTGAAACAATTTTAAAATTCATATAAGATAATTAAATTGGGACAAATGAAGTATTATTTGAAATTAACTAAATAGTATAAGTTTTAGAAAGAAAAAAAAAATCCAACACGGTGATCTCAAGGCTAGCAAAAATTGTTACTTAATTTGGAGGGGTTAATTTTAGGATCAAGAATCATCTAAACATCTTGATTTGGAGGGGTTAACTACTTTCCGTTGAACTTACGTGAGGTGTAAATTAAAATCTTATACATCCACTTTGTCAGTTGACGTGTAACTGTTGCAATAATAGATCCATGCCGTGTCCGTACCTCGAGCGAAGAGCATTCTGCAATTAAACTCCTAACCTGATCGAGACGATGGGCCACGTGGACTGACCAAACCAAAACAGGATTGGATTCCGTAGTAAAGTACGTACGGATGGACTTTCACCAATTTTACAAATTCGCCACTCTATCACCTATTTAAGCTCTTGCATCCATGTCTTTCTAACTCAACTCAAGCGTAGGACCACCTCTCTCTCTTTCACTCACTACATATACGCAGCAGTAGTTAAGAAGAAGAAGATGGTGATGGAAGGGGAGAAGAGAGTGAAGGTGAAGAAGGGATGGTTAGCAGTGAGAGTAGGATTAGAAGATGATGAAGGCAGCTCCCATCGATTCTTGATTCCCATATCCTATCTCTACCATCCTCTATTTAAGAGCTTGCTTGAGAAAGCACAAGAGGTGTATGAATTCCACACAACAGGGCCTCTCCGGCTACCATGCTCCGTCGGGGATTTTCTTCACCTTCGGTGGCTCATCGAGAGCGAGACACAGCACTACCACCCCTCCAAATCCTTCGCTCTTCATGCTTGTTGAGATGAATTATTCCTCTCTTTTATTTTTCTATTTTTTCTATGCTTTTTTGTTTTGTTACTATGTACGACCATATGTTTCATTTGATTCACTTACCCTCCTTTTTGGAGCTGTAATTAACACATTTATGGGTGGCGAAATAGGTTTGCTCGATTATAAATATAATTGCAATCAATTTTGATTTTATGGAAGAATGAAAGCTTTCTATCCTATTTTCTAATAAGTTGTGATCATGATTTTTAGTTCTCAGAGTTCAATTTGCATTTTCATTAGTTGACTTTGGTAGCTTATCATTTATGGACATTCTTTTATTCGCTTATAAGCGGCAGACACCTATTATGCCAGCGAATTCCCTTTGTCCGGTGCTGGCCGGCAGTTGTACAAACCAAGTCGTGACAGTCGTATAAAGTCTTTAAAAAAATTAATATTGTTCAGTCTTTCTCGTAAAGGAAAGAGCTCATTTCATTTATAATCAAAGTTATATACATATGGATAAAAGAAATTCAAATAACAAGATAATAGGAAATTTAAAATCGAGATAAAGATAAAGCAAAATTATCATAATTTTGTGCACCGATAAGAATTCTACCATTCAAATGATTTGTGCACCGATACTTTTATTGTCTCTTATTTTATCATAATAAATTGATAATATTTTTATTTTGCTTTCACTTTTTTACTCTATTATGATAAAATAAAGAATAAAGAGGACTCACTATCCCATTTTAATACAAGTACCGACTCAAAAATCAATTATCCATATTATTACTTTGTTACCAATAAAAAATAGTTAATCAAAATTAATTTAATTAATTAAAGACATTGGTTGCCAAAGTATCTATGCCAGCCAACACGTAACCGTTTCAACTTGCCGGCAGTTATACGACACAGAACATTCTATGTAATTAAAACTATAACCTCACAAAATTCTTCACCAAACGGAAAGGGATTTCGTAGTCCGTACGAACGGATGGAATTGCTACAGATTTACAAAATCACACGGAACGGGATTCCGTAGTACAAACGAACTGATGGAATTGCTACAATTTTACAAAATCACCACTCTGCTTATTACCTATATAAATCTTACAGACATTTGCCCCTTACTCGGCATAAAACGTGGTACCAACTTCAATTGACTGCTGCTCACAAAACTCAGTAAGCACGAAGAAGATGAAGATGATTCAAGAAGAGAAGAGAATGAAGGTGAAGAAGGGTTGGTTGACAGTGAGAGTAGGATTAGAAGATAACGAAGGCGGCGGCTTCGATCGATTCATGATCCCCATATCCTATCTCTACCATCCTCTCTTCAAGAAACTACTTGAGAAAGCAGAAGAGGTATATGAGTTCCACACAACAGGGCCTCTCAGACTACCATGCTCCGTTGACGATTTCCTTCACCTCCGGTGGGTCGAGAAAGAAACATAGAGCTGACACCAATCCAGTTCCTTCTCTCTCCTTGCCTGTTGAAATGAATTCTTCTTCATTCTTTTTCAAGCTTCTCTGTTTTGTTACTCTGTACCACCACATGGTTTCATTTCTCTCACCGTCATTTTTTTTGCTGTAACTAATACAATAGTTGATGTAGAGGTCCTTTTGATGTGGCTTACATCAACACCAGTTATTGATAGAGTTACCCACCACGATTTCTACTGTTAAGTATTTCTAAACTTATAAACAATACTTTATTAATTCAAAGGGCTTATAGTGACGGCTGGGAACCTGTCTTAAGCAAGAGTTTTGAATTTGATTCACACTCCACTCTAAGGAGCAACTCTAATGATTCTGTAATATCCTTTGAGCCTAAAAGATCTTCATTATTATACCATGAAAAATTTTGTTGGTTGGAATTAGATTATTTAACTAATTGTACAAGGCATGACATTTTGTGTTGATCAGTAATTTGGTATGGTGCTAACATATTGAAGAACAACTTCCTGGAGAGAGTTTTTAATTTCCATCCAGATGTTTTCTTATTTTTTTTTAGAATAATTTTTAATGTTTGATTAGGTTTATCTTTAAGTGGAGATTCAATCCTAAGTAAAGCATTCCACCTTCTTCTTGTTTTCTAAAATTTCCATAATGTTTCTGGATAAATCTAGGTTCGTTCACAGGAGAAAATAATCTTGGATTTATATACGTTGACTCTCAGCCCATCTTTCATTTAAAAAAAAGGAGGCACATCTTAACACGGTCATTATCTTTTAGAAGGCATAGGTTTTTCAGATTTCTCACTTTGCCCCGCAGAAATCGTGTAATGACTCATTCCGAAATTTTCTGATTCTTTTTAGGAGACTTTCGGAAATTCTAATGTTATATCATGATTCTAGCCATACAAACCCGTGATGATGACGTGGAGATTCACTTCATTCACAAACATGGCTTATGATTTAGAGACTCGCCACCAAACATTTCTGTGGTGTTCAAGACAAAGAATCAGGTCTACCCTGCCCGGTTATCTGAATTAAAAAAATGAACTAATTAGTATAAAGAGTCCAAGAACAAGAGACTTACGCGTCAGCATTTTCCTTGGATTAAATGGATATTTTGCCTAATAATTATTGTTAAGACCAAAATGTTTCGACCTCTTAGAACATATGACTAATTTTTGAAATATGTATAAACCTCCATATTCATACACTGGATAACAATATAAAGAATGACCTTTATGTTGAGAGTAACTTTAAGACCTTCCATATCTCAGGCAGATTCTTAACTGCCAAGCCAACCCTTGTATTTATCTTGCCTAATAAATTAGAACCAAAGTTTTAATTCTTTAGATTTTTTAAGTAGATTTGACTATAGTTGTAATTTTTAGTTGATCTAGATGTTAGAACAAGCAAATTTAGTCCAGTCTAAATCCATTAACTCATCAAACAGTATTACATAAATAAATATAAATCATTTTAGTTAGTATGTGTCATACCATATATTACATTGTATAGTTAACTTCCTAAGCCTAAAAGGATTCAAATTCTATACTTCTAATTCAACCTGATGCCGTCCAAATAATTCGACAACCCGATTGGATGTCCATGTCAATTTCGATGCCTCATATAAAATCATTATCAATCAGGACTATATGGATTACACGGTGGAAGCATCACATGTTAAATATTTTCTATGTTCTAATTTAGTTGTCTCATATGACTGTCTCAAAATAATTGTCTATATTCTATATTTACAAATTACAAGTACATGTAGATTCTATCTCTCTATTTATCTACTTTGGCTCATGAAACTATTCTTAAAAAATTCATTAGTTTAACATAAATTTTGAATTTCTTCAATTCGAATCTAAGAATCAAGTTTTGTTGGGACATGAAGATTCATTCATCCACCACCTGGCTTATGATTTAGACATTATGATTCTGATGGTGAAGTTCTCACATAACAATTTTATTTTATTTTATGATCAAGACATAAAATCAATCCAAAGCTGCCAGCTGCCTAATAAAAGGAATTTTTTTACTTACTTAAGGAGCTAATGAATAAAAAAAAACTAATGAGAAACTTCATACGTCACTTTTGATGGATCTTTTATCTAATAATTTAGAAGAAAATTTTTAGTTTATTTAACTTTTTTCTAATTGATGTAAATGTAGACGCAAAACAGTTCATATCAAAATCCAAATTCATCAAGTCATCAATCTCAATCACATGGCAATAAATATAAATCCTATTAATCAGCATGTCATATCAAATAACATATATTATTAATAATATTATATCTTATATTATCTAATATTATTAACTTCATAAGCTCCAAAGAGCTCAAACTCAAAGCATTCTAACCTCTATTGGATTCAAAAATTAAAAAAAAAAAAAACCTTTGATATTTTAATAAATCAAAGATTTAACTTAAAATAAATACCTCTAGGATCAGTTTTTCATTCTTTACCACTTTAATTCGAATCTGAATATTTTACACAAATAGTACAAACATATTAAGAAAAAAGAATTTTACCATGATTGTTACTCATAGGTGACGTTGCATAGAAAAAAATGATTTTTGATTTGTGCATCAGTACTTTTATCGTCTTTTATTTTATCGTAATAAATTGATAATATTTTTATTTTGTTCTTTCACTTTTTTAATCTATTGTGATAAAATAAAGAACAAAGACGACTCACTATCCCATTAATAAAAAGTACCCCAAAAATCAATTATCCATATTATTACTTTGTTACCAATAAAAAAATTGTTAATCATAATTAATTTAATCAATTAAAGACATTGGTTGCCAAAGTATCTAATGGCCATGAAGGGTTTGCAACTTGCCAGCCAGCACGTAACCGTTTCAACGCCGGCAGTTATCCGACACAGAACATTCTATGTAATTAAACACTCTAACCTCACAAAATTCTTCAGCAGACGAAACGGGATTTCGTAGTCCGTAGAACGGATGGAATTGCTACAGATTTTCACACGGAACGAGATTCCGTAGTATGTACGAACTGATGGAATTGCTACAATTTTACAAAATTACCACTGTGTTTATTACCTATATAAATCTTACAGACATTTGCCCATTTTACTCAGCATAAACGTGGTACCATCTTCAATTGACTCCTCTCTCACAAAACTCAGCAGAAGAAGAAGATGAAGATGATTCAAGAAGAGAAGAGAATGAAGGTGAAGAAGGGCTGGTTGACAGTGAGAGTAGGATTAGAAGACAACGAAGGCGGCGGCTTCGATCGATTCATGTTCCCTATATCCTATCTCTACCATCCTCTCTTCAAGAAACTCCTTGAGAAAGCAGAAGAGGTATATGAGTTCCACACGACAGGGCCTCTCCGACTACCATGCTCCGTTGACGATTTCCTTCACCTCCGGTGGCTCGTCGAGAAAGAAACATAGAGCTGCCATCAATGCAGTTCCTTCTCTCTCCATGCCTGTTGACATGAATTCTTCTTCATTCTTTTTCAAGCTTCTCTGTTCTGTTACTCTGTATTCACCACATGGTTTCATTTCTCACCGTCATTTTTTTTTTTTTTTGCTGTAAGTAATACAATAGCTGTAGATGAGGAGATATACGTTAATGACGATTTAGAGGTCCTTTTGATGTGGCTTACATAAACACCAGATATAGATAGAGTTACCCACTGTGATTTCCACTGTTTAAGTATTTCTAAACTTATAAAGAATTGTAGAAACTCATATCACAACACTATAACACAGGATTTACGTGGAAAAAACCATAAGGGAAAAATCACGAGAGAGACAGACATTATTATTCACTGCTTGAATTCTAATTACATCAGTGATATATTTATAGGAAAAACTCAAGGAAGACTCCTAATAGGTGAAGAGTCCTAATAGGTTTGAGACACAGAGTCCCACGAAACCTCTCTTTCCTAATTCAACACTCCCCCTCAAGTTGATGCGAAAATGTGCATTGAACCCAACTTGGACAAAATATCTTGGAATTTAACAGCAGGGAGATTTTTGTGAAGATATCAGCTAATTTGATCACTGCGAACAAATGGATTAGAAATGACATTAGCTTGCACATTCTCGTGAACAAAATGACAATTCATCTCAATGTGTTCATGAAAACAGGATTTGAAGCAATGTGAATAGCATATTGATTATCGCAAAACATTTGTGTCAACTGAGTTGAACCAAAGCGCAAATCTAGTAATAAGGACCGAAGTCAAATCACTTCACTGGTGGTTAAGGCCATTGCACGATATTCTTTATGCACTTGATCTTTCAACAACGCTTGCTTTTTACTCTTCCAAATTACCAGATTAACTCCTACAAATGTAAAAAACCGTTGTAGACCGTCGATCAACCGGACAACCTGTCCAATCAGCATCAATATAAGCAGTAATAATACTATTTCCATTATTACGCATCCATATACTCCTTCCTGTGAACCTTTTAAATACTGTAAAATTCTGTGGACTGCATTTATGTGTGTAACTGTAGGTGCATGCATAAATCTGTTAACTAAACTGACTCCATATGAAATATCTGGCCGAGTAATGGTTAGATAAATCAGTCGACCAACCAATCTTTGAAACTGACCAATATCAGATAATAATTCACCATCACTATCAAGCTTGCTGCACTGTCAGTTGAGTGTCTGAGGTTTAACTCTCAACTTTCCAGTATCCTTTAACAGGTCTAGCACATATTTTCTTTGATTCAAAATATTCCCTTATTTGAGTAATCAACTTCTAATCCAAGAAAATACTTTAACACTCCTAAGTCTTGATGGCAAATCTATTGTGCAGGAGAATTTAAGTCTTGCAATTTCTTTTTTTATCATTGGTTGTGATCACAATATCATCAACATAGACTAAAACAACTATTGTGCCAAGCACACTGTTCTTGACAAACAAAGAACAATCAGATGCACTCCTTTTAAGCCTGTTACTCATGAGAACAGAGCTGAGCTTAGCATACCAAGCACGAGGAGACTGCTTAAGTCCATATATGGACCTTTTTAGCTTGAACACAAATCCAACTCTGGATTCTTGTAAATGACCCGGTAGAACACTCATATACACCTCCTCTTCTAGATCACCAAGCAAAATGCATTTTTAACATCCATCTAAGATAATTCCAAACCCTGATTTGCAGTTAAGGAGAGAAAAAATCGAAAAGTGATCATCTTTGCAACTGGTACGAAGGTCTCTGTATAATCCTCTCCATAAGTTTGGATAAAGCCTTTGGCAACAAGTCTCGTCTTGTGTCTCTGCACAGTTCATCATTTTTATATTTGATTTTATATATCCAACGACACCCAACCGTCTTTTTTCCACGAGGCAATTTGACAATACTCCAAGTTTTATTATCATCAATAGCTTCCAATTCTTCTTTCATCGTCTATCTCCAAACAGGTATGGAGTTAGCTTCACAAAATGTCTTTAGCTCTTGTTCACTAGACATTGCACTTAAGAAGGCCAAATGAGACTGAATGACCTTGTCATATGTCAGGCAAGCCTCCATTGGATATGATACGGTATGGTAAGAAAAAATCTTTCATTCCTTTTGGATGATGAGTTTCCCTACTCGAACTCCGTAGAAGGAGAGGTGGAGCCGGTATTTCAGTTGCTGGAGAAATCAGTTGACTTTCTGGAGATATAGTCTCAGTAGCGGCTGTCGAAATGTCAGTTGCAACAAATATTGGTTAGCTATCTGGAGATATAATCACAGTGTTTTGGCTGGAGACATCATCAGTTCCCATAGGAAGAGGTACCAAATCAAACAAGTTCTCCCCTTAGGACTGATTCCCAGAATCACTATGAACTGAGAAACACACTTCAGATTCAACAAAGCGCACATCACGGGAGACAATAAGCTTGCGAGATGATAGGTCATAACAAATGTACCATTTCTTTGAGGAAGAATAGCCGAAAGAACACATCTGACAGATCTGGCATCTAACTTGTCAGGATGAAGAGGTTGTTGATGGACATAACATACACAAAAACACTATGTGTGATAAATCAAGCTTTCTATACTTCAACATTTCCAATGGTGATTTAAAATTGTTAATCCGACTAAAAGTCGATTAATCAAATAGATGACAGTCAAAACACCATGAGATCAGTACTTCTTAGGAATATTCATTTGAAACATAAGGACTCGTGCAATTTCTAAGATGTGAAGGTTTTTCTGCTCTGACACACCATTCTGTTGTAGTGTACCCACGCAGTTAGTTTGATTAATAATGTCTTCGTTATGAACATATTCGACGAAATTAGCAATGACATATTCAGTGTCATTGTCAGAGCGAAAACATTTAATCTTGTCATGAAATTGGGTAGTAATCATGTTGTGAAGTCTTTAAAAGCAGAGAACACCTCAATCTTAGATTTGAGTAAGTACAACAAGTAACAAGTATAATCATCAATGAATAAAACAAAATATTTAAAACCATCATAAGAAGCAATCGGAGCACTCCATAAATCAGAATGAATTAAATCAAAACATTCAACAGACTTAGAACTAGAAGAAACAAAAGGTAAACGAGTTTCTTTAGAAAATTGACAGACATTACAATACTACGGAATACAAACTAACGGAAAAAGGCAAGACAAATATGACTTGAAGGATGTCCAAGCCGTCGGTGCAAGATGTGACTCTCTAAGTTCGTGGCATTGTAGGCCTTATGAGGGGAATGTAGAAAGTATAGCCAATTGGAATATGTGCTTTACCAATCGTCTTATTAGAAGTTCGATCTGAAAGACGCAGAGTTAGAAGAAAAAATGACATCACAGGTTAAAGCATTAGTAAGTTTTCCAATAGACAAGAGTTGAGTTGGAAGAGAAGGACAACAAAAGCAGTAGAAGAGACTCTATTTGAAAAGAAATCAATTTTACCACTGCCGACCACGGGAACCACAGTTCCATTGGCTAGATAGACGTCATGTTTACGGGATATGTTGAAAACTCAGACACGAAGAAGGTAATTATCCATGTGGTCAGTGACACCAGAGTCAATAATCCAAGAATGACTAATAGAATGGGAAGCAAGAGAAGCATGAATGGTACCTGCCGTAGAAGGGAGGAGAGCTGATAGATATCGGATAGAATTTGACTCAACTGATCTAGAGTGGTGGAAATGTCTGCGACATTAGCCTTATCTCTCCTTTTTGCTTCAAAGTTAGGTTTGAGATGAGGATGTAACAACCAACAGCGATCCTTGGAGTGCCCAATCTTGCTACAATGATCATAACGAAAAGTGTCCCGTCATCCTTTATTTTGAACCAAAACTTTCTTCTTCTCAGACTCAGAAGAGTGTCTGCGGTCCATTTTATGAGTCACAAAAGCACATGAGTGTGAGTTCTCAGAGGATGGCGGAAGAGCAGAAGTTATAGTTTCTTGTAACGTTTCTTCGCGTTAAATGATAGCGCAAGCATTAATCAATGAGGATAGCAAATCAGTCATAAGGATGTTACTCCACAAATATTCATATTTTGGCCTCAAGGCCCAAAGTAAAGAGAAAACTTGATCCTCTTCTCTCGTTGTACGAGAGTCTGTGCATCAGTTTTATGAGGACGATTCAAATGTAATTCATCCCATAGCATTTTCATATGTCCAAAAAGATCGTAAAATTTCCTTTCACCTTGTAGGGCAGTCGCAATCTCATTTTGAATATGAAATACCCAAGTAATATTATTTCGACTGCCATACATGTCTACCACAGAATCCCACAACTCCTTTGCAGAATCAGATAATGTAAAAATACCAGCAATGTGGGCTTCCATAGAATTAAGAAGCCATGAGCGGACCAGTTGATCAATAGATAGCCAATTATCATAAGCGGAATCACGATTGGTGACTGAAGGAGAGGTTGAATGTGTAGCTGGAGCTTTAGATGTAGAGGCCGGTGCAGGGGTACAATCTTGCCATTGATAAAAACCCAACTTTTTCTTGCTACCAAGCGATAAGGTAACAACCCGAGACCATAGGACATAGTTATTCTCATTCAAGAGGATAGACGATAGTTTCAGGCTTGGATTGCAGTCGGAGTCACCAATTGAGACGACGTCAAGTGGAACAACACTGATCTACTGTGAACAGATGATTTTCCCTTTTTTTTTTTTGAACTTTCACCCTCTCTGTCTCAATAAGAACTGCCACAAAGCAAATATGAAAAACAGACCTTCAAACGAGAGTGACGATGCAAACTATTGGTTGACGAGAAGAACAGTGAGATCTAGAGTAGCATGCGCCGGTGAGCAGAGCACCCTGTCGCAAATTCCGTTGAGGTAGATCGACCGAAGACGTCACAGATCCAAACCAGATAGGTCTTTGTAGCTTCTGGAAAAAAAAGGGCGGCAGCAAACTGCAGAAGGGGACAAAGCAGTAGAGTGCAACACAGATGGGCCGAGCACAACCATGAGGAAAGGTGCGTCGCCGAAAAAACGAAACAGCCAGGAGGCCGAAGATTGGGTGGCGCTGGCTGCAAATCTAGTTTAGATATATATGCAAAACTGCTGCAAACAAAAAACACAATCAGTTTGTGTAATTTTTTTTTTTTTGTTTCAACTCCAGGGTCCACTGCAACAGGGAACGACCGTCTGTCAAACAAAGCATGAACAGATCTTCAAACAGAGAAAGGCGGACGATTCATGACGGAGCGACGGACGGCACAGTGGCTGATTGAGCAAGTGGCGATGCGAGAAAGGAGACAGATCTAGTGAAAACCAGATCTGGTGTAGAGAGGGCCTCGAGTAACAGAGATGCACGCCCAAATCCGTCAAAAAAAAAATGCCTCAGAGCGGGCTGAAATGTCGTGCGGCGCTGAGAGTGGCCAACAGCAGATCAAAAAAAAAAATCGATTCCGGGGCACCACAACCGGCATCAGAAGAGAAAACAGCACTGTGCTCTGGAGAACAAAAAAAAGAAGCACTCCAGAAATACCTCTGTCTGAAGGGCGAAAGCAGCCAGAAATACCTCTTGTTGTTCGGACCAAACAGTCTCCTAACACTGGCAGTTTGGGGATCTGATCGGATCTGATGAGTCGGTGGTGAGTCTGAAGCAGCACTACAACAGGGTAACACCTGGTTTCATAGCCATGATGACAGCAACAGCGGCAGATCGGTGTACTGCAGATGGATCTGATTTTTCAAGGCCGATGTCGGAGAAGAAGAATCAGATCTGAAGGTCAAAAACGAAAACAGAAGCAAATCTGATAGCAACCGTGCATGGAGAGTTCTCCCATCATCGGTTGTGTGTGGGTAGCGGAAACGTGCCTCGAAAAAAAAATGTTGTCCGATTCAAGTGTTCCCGAGTGGGCCTGATTCAAGACTGGCAGGAAGAGAGTCCAAGATCGATTACACCTTGCGATTGATACCATGTAGAAACTCATATCACACCACCGTAACAAAGGATTTACGTGAAAAACCCATAAGGGGAAAAACCATGAGAGAGATTATTATTCACTGTTTGAATTCTAATTACATCAGTGATACATTTATAGGAAAAACTCAAGCAAAAATCCTAGTAGGTCCACTCAACATCTCTTTCTTAATTCAACAAGAATACTTTATTAACTTAAAGGGATTGGAGTGACGGTTAGGAGTCTTTCTCAGGAAGCAAGAGTTCTGAGTTTGATTCCCACTGCACTCCATTCCAAGGAGCCACTTCCTTTAGAGAGTTGTCCGATGTAGGTGAGTAGCGAAGCTTGTACGTACCCGAACATTAGTTGAATCCTCTAAAAAAAATAATACTTTATTTTATTTTCATTGTCTCCTATCCCTAGCCCACCGTCATGTCTTGGTTTTGTAATTGTTAAAATAATTTCTCTGTATTGATTATGATTACAAGGGGTCTATTTATACAAATAATATTCCCCACAATTATAGGAAATCTAATATTGGATTCTCCTTGATTACATGAGATCCAATATTAGAGGAAGAATTATAGAAGGTTGATAACAACCTTCCTATTTACACGAGATTCTAACACCCCCCCTCAAGTTGGTGCGTGGATATCTCTCATGCCTAACTTGCCAAGAGAGTCGAGAAACATCCTGCTATCTACAGCTTTAGTGAGGACATCTGCCAGTTGGTCTTCGGACTTCACGAATGGAAAAGTAATGATTCCGGCTTCAAGCTTTTCTTTGATAAAATGTCTGTCAATCTCTACATGCTTAGTCCGATCATGTTGAACAGGGTTATGAGCAATGTCTATAGCTAACTTGTTGTCACAGTATAGTTTCATTGCCATTCTTGGTTTGATGCTTAAGTCATTCAGTAAATTTCTTAACCAGAGCAACTCACATACCCCAAGTGCCATACCTCTATACTCAGCTTCAGTACTTGATCTTGACACTACTTGTTGTTTTTTACTTCTCCAAGTCACAAGGTTCCCACCTACAAAGGTGAAGTATCCTGAGGTAGATCTTCTCTCATCAGCTGATCCTGCCCAATCTGCATCGGTATAACCTTCAACCTTTAGGTGACCATGATTTGAGAACAATAAACCTTTACCTGGAGCCGACTTTACATATCTCAATATACGTTCTACAGCATCCATGTGAGGTTTACGTGGGTCGTGCATGAACTGACTCACCACACTTACTGCATACGCAATATCTGGCCTGGTATGAGATAAATAAATTAGTTTTCCAACGAGCCTCTGGTATCTCCTTTTATCAGTAGGAGATGCACTCCAACACTCAAAGAGTTTATGATTCTGTTCAATGGGAGTATTAACTGGCTTGCATCCTAACATTCCTGTTTCAGACAATAAATCAAGGATATATTTTCGTTGAGATAAGAAAATACCAAGCTTTGATTGAGCTACCTCAATCCCAAGAAAATATTTAAGATCTCCAAGCTGTTTCATTTCAAACTCAGATGCTAAATACTGTTGTAAACTAGAAATCTCCTCATGATCATCACCTGTTACTACCATATCATCAACATAGATAATTAGCGCAGTGGTTTTACCTTTTTTGTACTTTAAAAACAAAGTGTGATCTGAGTTACTTTGTTTGTAGCCAAAATTCCTTACAGACTTGGTGAACCTACCAAACCAAGCCCTTGGAGACCGCTTCAACCCATACAGTGCCTTTTTCAGTTTGCACACCATTGTTGTATCTGCGTATTTTGGTATACCTGGAGGAGGATCCATATATACTTCTTCAGTAAGGTCTCCATACAAGAAAGCATTTTTTACATCAAACTGAAGAAGTGGCCAATCTTGATTAGCTGCTAACAACAAGAGTACTCTCACAGTATTAAGTTTGGCAACTGGTGCAAACGTTTCTTGATAATCTACACCATAAGACTGTGTATACTCTTTTGTAACTAGCCGAGCTTTGTATCTCTCAATCGTCCCATCTGCTCTGTGTTTGACCGTAAACACCCATCTGCATCCCACGGTCTTATTTCCCCTTGGTAAGTGCACGAGTTCCCAAGTGACATTTTTGTCCAATGCTATCATTTCCTCTGCCATAGCCTTGCTCCATCTAGAATCTGCTACAGCTTCCTGCAATTTACTAGGAATAGAGACAGAGGATAATTGAAGTACATAAGATGCATATGACTCAGACAACTTGTGGGATGACATATGGTTACTTATTGGATATTTAACTTTAGCTTTTGGGTCAGGCTCATATCTAGTTGCTGGTTGACCACGATTAGATCGGGGTGGAAGATGATATTGGGATGATTCAGATGCAGGTTCAGTTATACTAACAATATCATGGATATTAGAGTCAACAAGAACAGGATCAGGTAATACCTCTAAGGAGTCCTCTGGAGACGATTGGATCAGTGGGATTGTAGATATAGGAGACATTGTACTATCATGGACGGGACATTCACGCTCGTCAACTGAGTGCTCAATGGAGGATGATTCTGGTGTCTTGGCTTCAATACTAGATGGCCTCATTATTTCAAAGAACCGTATTTCATCCTGATTCTGTACTTCATCTCTAGGCTCCCCCGGAAGTGAAGAATCTGGTATTGCTTTGGGATAAAAAAACATGCTTTCATGGAACATGACATCCATGGAGACATAAAACTTTTGAGTAGAGGGATGATAACAGCGATATCCTTTCTGAGTGGAGCCATACCCGACAAACACACACTTCAAAGCACGTGGTTCCAGCTTGGTGCGTTGATTGGAATGTAAGTGAACATACACAACACATCCGAAGACACGAGGTGCCAAATGAACAACAGAAGGAAGAATAAAGTGGTCAGATAGTACATCCAAAGGTCGTCTGAATCCAAGAACACTAGATGGTGTACGATTAATCAAGTAAACAGCATAACTCAAAGCTTCGCCCCATAGATACGATGGAGCATGACCTCCAATTAAGAGAGAACGAGTGACCTCCAAAATGTGCCAGTTTTTCCTTTCAGCAACCCCGTTCTGTTGAGGAGTCTGAGAGCAAGATGTTTGATGGATAGTACCAACGGAATGCAAAAAATCAGTCAATTCATTGTTGAAATATTCACCCCGATTATCAGAACGAATAAATCTGATAGAAATGCCAAATTGTGTTAACACCATTTGATGGAAAAGGCGATACACAGTACAGACATCGCTCTTGTGTCGCAGCAAATAAACCCAGGTCATCCTGGTAGAATCATCAACAAATGTAATGAACCACCGCATGTCATGATTTGTAGAAAGTGGGGCAGGACCCCAGACATCCGAATGAACTAAAACCAAAGGTGTTGCAGTTTTATTATCATTCGAATGAAAAACAGAACGATGGCTTTTCGCCAGTACACAAGTTTCGCAAACAAAGTCTGAAAGATTAGAACCAACAAATAATGAGGGAAATAATCGCCGAAGGTAACCAAATGAGGGATGACCCAAGCGGGCATGCCATAACCAAATCTCCTCCTGCCTTTTAAAGACGTTGGCTTCCATAACGTGAGCACGGGCTCCATCATCTGATCGGTGTAACCCATCATCCAGATAGTACAAGCCTCCATGTTGTTTACCACTGCCAATCTTCTCCTTGGTATGGAGGTGCTGAAAAAGACAGTAAGTAGGAAAAAGTGGCACACATTCATGAGATGCGGATAACTGATTAACAGAAATAAGGTTACAATTTAGTGATGGGACCCATAAGACATTAGTGAGAGAAAAGGATCGTGACAAGGGTACAGTGCCGACACCGACAACTGGGGAAGACACCCCATTGGCATTAGTAATGGCGGATGTGGACAACTAGAAGATAAATGGCTAAACCTAGATTTATCTTAAGTCATATAGTCCGTAGCACCTGTGTCAATTATCCAAGCACTATTTCGAGTAAAAAGAGTACTGGCAGAGTTAGTGATACCTGACTTGGGAACGGAGCCGGAAGTAGTGACGACGTGACTCTTGGGAACAGAATCTGCGGCAGTGGGATTAGAAGTCCTTGGAGATGTCGTCTTACCCTTCGGATGCCAATCAGGGTAACCATGGAGCTTAAAGCATGTATCAATCACATGATTAACCCCAATACAATGAGTGCACTTACGAATACCTTTCTTTGGGTCCGGACGAGGACCAGTTCTTCGAATAGCCATAATAGCTCCGTCAGTAGATGGGGTACCAAGCATAGCATCTTGGCGATTTGCCTCAGCACAAATGATAGCATAAGCAACTGGTAGAGTGGGAAGCGGTGTAATCGCAAGAATACGACCACGAACCCCATCCAAATGAGAATCAAGACCAGCCAGGAAAACATACAGTCTTTGAGAGTTGACCAGAGAGGTATACCTCTCGAGATCCCGGGTACATTTCATAGTGCAAGGCGTAATAGCATCAAGCTCCTGCCATAATGTTTGTAGTTTTCCAAAATAAGAAATAATGGAACCTCCATTTTGGCGGACAGAAATAACCGCACAATATAATTGATATGCCTTTGATGCATCTTGGCTGACAGAATAAGTTTGTTTGGCAGCGTCCCAGATCTCTTTGGCAGTAGATAGGCGAAGGAAAAAGGGACCTGATTTCCTTAGTTATAGCGTCAAGAAGCCAAGATTTGACCATACAGTTCTCCTCATCCCAAGCTTCATATTCCTCAGAAGTTGTGACTTCGGGGGCTCGCTTACTACCAGAGATAAAGCCCCAACTTTTGCGGCCTTTGATTTTATTTTGAGCATTCAAGGACCACTCAACGTAGTTAGTACCATCGAGTCGTTCGGGAGTAATCAAGGAGGACATGTCTGGTATGTGGAACGGAGGCAGTACAGGGGGAATTTCCTTCTCTTTCCCTTTGGGAGAGGATGAAGCAGTCATGATAGAGGGCAAAAAGGCGGAAAACCGCGTTTGATACCAACCCAAGTATTACGCCTCTGGCAGCCCCGAGCGTCGCAAAGTTCAGTCGGGGCTGGAAAAAAAATAGGTTGTCAACAGATCAGTGCGGACGGACGGCTCAGATGATGCTCCGACGAAAAACACGGCGGAAAAACACGGCCGAAGTTAGTAGGCGCAGATCGGCAGGGACACAAATGGCGATGGCGGAGGCGGCGGCTAGAGGAGATCGGAGCTGGAAGCACGGAAATCGGTGCTGCTGGAGGCTAGGAGGAAGGGCCATGCAGGCAGTTCCAAGACAGGTGCAAACGGCGGCAGAATCGGAGTGGAGGAGCCGAGCAGCAACACGACAACGAGCAACTAGTGTCGACGTTGCAAGCAGATCCCGTGATCAGCAGATCTGGAGAAGACGCCGGCGGATCTGGGGTCGTCGGTGGAGTGGCGTCCAGCAGGAACGAACGTCGGCAGAGGCACGACGGCAAAGCCCAGGCTGCGAAGCAGATCGAGGCAAAGAGCAGAGGGGCAGCAGCCGACCGGAAATCAGATCGGCAGAGAAGACTGCAAAACCCGATCGGAAATCGGCAGAGAAGACTGCAAAACCCGATGGGACGCCGGAAGAGGAGAGAGGCGTGGCGGAAAGCGCTGAGCAGCGGTGCGCCAGAAGAATCGCGGCAACACCGATATGCGGAAGCAAGGATGACCGGCGAAGAGGGGCGGCGGGAAAAATCCGAGCAACAGGGACGATCCCGGCAGTACAGATATGAGGAAGTGACGGCCGGCAGATCTGGACGGTCGGCGGGAAGATCCTAGCAACAGGGACGATTCCGGCGGCACAGATATGAGGAAGCAGTAACGGTCGGCAGATCTGGACGGTGGCACTAAAAAAGGGCAACAAATCTCAGGCCAGTTCTAAAGATCGCCGGCTGAAGTAAACTGTAGCTTGCAAATAGCAAGCGCCAAAGATGTAGAAATACTGTGTAGAAGCACAGTAGACGAGAGAGAAAAAAAATTCGATTCCTACGAGAAGGGATCGAACCTTGGCTCTGATATCATGTTAAAATAATTTCTCTGTATTGATTATGATTACAAGGGGTCTATTTATACAAATAATATTCCCCACAATTATAGGAAATCTAATATTGGATTCTCCTTGATTACATGAGATCCAATATTAGAGGAAGAATTATAGAAGGTTGATAACAACCTTCCTATTTACACGAGATTCTAACAGTAATATCCTTCCAGCCTAAAAGATCTTCATTATTATACCATGAGAAATTCTGTCAGTTGGAATTAGATTATTTAACTAATTGTTTAGACATAACATTTTGTGTTAACCAGTAATTTGGTACGGTGCTTAAAACATATCAAAGAAGAATTCTCTTCCTTCCAAAGGAGAGAGCTTTTAATTTCCATCTAGATGTTTTCTTATTCATTTTTTAGAATAATTTTTAATGTTTGATTAGGTTTATCCTTTAAGTGGAGATTCAATCCTAAGTAACGCATTCCACCTTCTTCTTGTTTTCTAAATTTCCATAATGTTCCTGAATAAATTTAGGTTTTTTCCATGGGAGAAAATAATCTTGGATTTATCTAGGTTGACTCTCTGCTCATCTTCCATTTAAAAAAACCTAGAATATAAAATATGGCTTCAAAAGATTTTCTATTAGATTTTCATAAGAAAGCAACATCATTTGCAAATTGTAATATACTAAATTTAATACCACCTCTACGAAGGCTAATCCGCTAATCTCATCTAAGTATTTTTTGTTAATAAGTGCCTTTGTAATGCTCGCTAGGGATTCAACCACAATTAAATATAAGTAGGGTGATAGATTATCTCTTTGTCTTACACTTTTAGTGGAAAATCCTTTCTTATATAGTTGTAAAAGCTTCATGTGCAATTATGATATCGTTTATTGAGAGAAAATTACATTCTCAATCACACAAATAGCGATATCGAAAAATAGAAAAGAGAAATTAACAAAGAGAAGCAAACGTCAAAGGCAAAAATGAAGGAGAGAAGAATCTCGTTTCAGATAATCTATTCTCTCTCAAACAAAACAACCATAAATATTACCCTAATTAGAGACAGCTTGACCTACAATGGTGCGAGTCAGATTGACAATATATCTCGAATGATCAAACTCCACAAAGCCTAACATTTCTTTCTTTTCTTTTAGGAACAAATGCAACTTGCACAAACGATATTAACTTTTACATCATTGATCTGAGTCTTCTCACCATGATTTCAGTAATGATCTTGTAAAGTGTGTTGGATAGACTAATTTGGTCTAAATTGTTAGAATTTTTCTAACCCCTTTCTAGTTAAGAATTAAAACTATCATAATTTCATTTCACTTTGATCTTCAGCCCTAGTCTTAAAAAGTTTTTTTTATCCTTTCTATAACTTTCTCTTTAACAATGTTACAATTGTCTTTGTAAAACTTAGCATGAGCTTTCAAAGATTTCAATCCCTGTATTTATGAAGAGTAACATCCCCTGCTTTAATATTCTTATGGTTTCAAAAGGGTTTGGAAACTCTTAAAATCTAACACTAAGATTTCAATCCCTGTATTAATTAAGAGTAACTTTGTTTACCACATTGTTGGAAATAATAGAAATGTTGATACTACCAAAAGATAAATGAAAGACTAAGAAGAAGTATGGAAGCACACTATTTACATGATAGGATCACCAATTCTAAAATTTATTATGAAATTCCCACATCTCACTAATTCAAATTTAAATACAATAGTTATCCTCCCGGAATTGAAGTTAGAATGTCGATAATAATTATATATAAGAAAGTTGACAACAAACGAGGATTCATCAAATGAAGAAAGAACCAGCTCACTTTAAAAAAAAAATCTTCATTAAGTTTTCTCTACACCCAAAATAAAAACTAATTAGGCAAAAGAGCTATAAATTTTATTTAAAAAAAAAGGAATTAAAATATTATAAAGATAGTGATAGAAAACTATGGAGAAAGAATGTATTACCAGGCAATTTTTCAGCCTCAACCACACAATGAGCTCGTGTTTTATAGAAAACCTTTTTCCAAGCGCTCTTTTCAAAAAATACTTAGTTTTTAAGCGATGGAAAAATTATGGTTTGATACGATCTCTTAACTCCCGAGAAAATTATAGGATTAAACGATTATCTTAAAAAAAAAGGGAATTCAAGCAAAGTCATTTGAGACTCATTTTAAATAGGTCTTTGTCATTTGGTATCATTAGTTGAGACTCTTAATAGTTTGCTCCAACTCAAGCTTACCTAGACTAGGTTCATTTATTCTCAGGTTGAATTTGGGTGGTCGTACATGAATAGAGCTCAATATTCAGGAGGGCGCTTCCCATCTCAAAATAAATAATCATTATGGGTGGCGCCTACCCCCACTTATAAGCCCAACACTTCCCAGCACACATCCGAATGTGGGACTCAACACATGCCCGTGTGACAGGCTCCTGGGCCCAATCCCTAGAGCACTCGCCAGGGGGACCCACACCTCTTTCATGTAGGGTCTACGCGTCAACAGGATGTCCACTACAGTGCCCTCAAGCCCACACGATAGTGCTCCCGAATTGGCTCTAATACCACTTGTCATGGAGGAGTTTGCCATTCTAAAATTACTAGCCATTATGGGTGATGCCTACCCCACTTATAAGCCCAGTATCCTTTTAGCATACATCTCATGTGGGACTCAACACATGCCAGTGTGACATTAAATTTATGGTGACGAAAACCGAGCTTGACCCCACCCAAGTAGCACCCCCTTACCCCAATCGACATGCATAGTAAACATTGATTATCATATGCTTAATACGTAAATATTACAATTTTTTTAACATGGCACGACACATCTTATTCTTACATGCAACTTCCCATGCAAGAACATTCATTTAACTCAATGTTAATGTGGCATTTTGCTTCGAGATGGCTCCCCATGGTATCTAAGATGACATGCATAGTGAACACTGGCCTAATTCAACTCCCAGAGCATGCTAGCCAACCCAAATTGAACCTTTAAATGGGCTTGATAGTTGGCAAATGATAGTGGATAATAATATATTGACAATAATATTGTAATGGATTGATCATATGGAGGAGATGATGGATGTGAAGCTAGTTTTTGAAGTGGTAATTAATAGCTTGATTGATTGGTGATGCCTTTCGTTGATGAGACTTCATATTGATGTGAAAAATATGGATTAACTCTAAGGGTACTTTTTACAGGCCAGTCATATAGACATTTGGAAAATCTGCCTCTACACACCCGTTTTCGAATTTTTGGGTGAAGTTACCATTCTACCCCCGCGTATAAATTCATTCGAACGACCTTTCAGTTCATTGTCAGTTCGTTTGAATGAATATACTCATCTTAAACAAACACCTTAGTGTAATTTACGTTCCTTCGAACACGTGTTCATTCGTTCGAATAAACCGTTTGGTTCATTCGAATGGATGAGTTGAATTTTGTGAAGGATTGACATATATATGTTCATTCGAATGAATGAACACTCGTTCAAATGAACGAAAATTACACTAAGGTATTCATTCGGATGAGTATATTCATTCGAACGAACTGAGAATGTACTGAAAGTTCGTTCGAATGAATTTATACGCGGGGGTAGAATGGTAACGTCACTCAAAAATTCGAAACGGGTGTATAGAGGCATATTTTCGGGTGTGTATATGGCTCTCCTTTTCACATCATCTATTTTTAATCTTGTTTAATCATTAAAAATGCATGACCCAAGGTTTGATCCAAATCAATTCTAAAAAAAGGAATATTGCAATTAAAAAAAATAGGGGGAAGATTTTTAGAATTTCAAAAAAGAAAGAAGATATTTTAAGTATCAATATCTCAAAACTCAATAAATAAATATCAACTAATGTACATTTGTAATGAGACATTTTTAAAAGCGAGATATTAAATTTACTATAAAATTATATATTTTCATACTCTTATACGTGACTAGACAGAATTAATTTATCCTTTTAAAGATAGAAAAGAAATCAATCGAATAATTTTCTACATCAATGTAAGATAAACAAAGAACAATTTTGGAATAATTTTGATATTTTTTAAAAGTATTACCACATAAATTGATATATAACAAGGTGCTACAAATTGACATTTAATTATTTATCATTTTAATATAAATTAGATGCTGGAAGGTAGAAGGAACCTTATCTTGCTTGTCAAAAGATAGAGCTGCAACTCGGGTCGGGTTTTGGCCCGCCCCGCATGACCCGACTCGGAAAATCATGCCAGTCGGGTTACAATGGTCGGGTTTTAGGGTCGGGTCGGGTTGAGAAAAGAAAAATCCGACCGAAATTCGGGTCGGGTTGGGCTGAAGCCTTTAAATTTCTACCCAATCCGACCCGACCCGACCCGACCCGAGAAGACCCGACCCGACCCAACCCGACCCTATTTTTATAACTTAATATAAAAGCTGCCTTACCCTCAAAGTCCAAACCCTAGCAGAACTCTCTGTTTTGTTTTCCAATTTCCAGCCGACAAAGAGAAGGACAAGACCAGAACCAGCTCCTCCAGCCAAAGAAGAAGTGCTTCCCTTCTTGAGATATCCTATAATCCCACCAGCAAGAACCAGAAGCCCATGAGGAATTGTGAGGCAGAAATCGTGCATTTTCTGATCTGGGTTTTTCACAAACTAGCTTGGATTTTGATCCAAAGCAAATAAAATGGCTTAGATTTGACTTGTGAGAGAGAGATGATACGACCCCGTTTTTCTTTCCCTTTTCCTGTTGGATTTATTATGGGGTGGTGGCTCGCATATTCGATTATTCAATCTTACGAATTTGTTGTTTCACACTAGCTTTAAAAACAAAAGCATTGGGAGAGGAGACGAGTTTTAATAAATCCAAAAATCTTTTCGAGGGCTTAAATTCGTGCGGATGGAGTTCCTAATCAATTAGGGCTGCAACTCGGGTCGGGTCGGGTCGAGTCAGCTTAAGGGTATTACAATCTCGGGTCGGGTTGGGTTCACTATCTCGGAGTTTTTTTTCGGGTTGGGTCGAGTCGGGTTCAATATGGAGTGAGTCGGATCAGGGTTGGGTTTATTAAAACTCGGCCCGCCCGACCCGGGTTGCAGCCCTATCAAAAGATAATTTTGATCAACTTTTTATTTATGAATATATAATTTATAATAAAAAATTATTACCATATTTTTATTGTCATCACCATAAGTCATTTGATCTATAATAAGAAAAAATCATTGCAATTAAACTTAATGAATGAATATAATTTTGCGTGAGTCCTACATTTATCTCTTTGAAAATATAAAAGAAAAATCCCAAACGAATGAATGGATGCCATATAAAGCCTAAAAATAAATACAGGGTGATCATTTAGACACTCCACTTTTCTTTTAAGAGACACCTTATTTCAAAATTTTGTATGAAAATTACCATTTTACCCCTCAATTTTTTTAAAAAGATGATTCATCCACACAAAATTGAGGGCAAAATGGTAATTTCACATAAACTTTTGAAATGGGTCTCTTAAAAGAAAAGTGGGTGTCTAAATACTACCCTAAATACAAACAAAGTGAAAAAATTAAAAAAAACTAGCCGTTAGTCAAAGTGACACCAGTCGTTGGACACGGAATCAAAATTACTTTCTATCTCCTCTCCTCTAATACGCTCAGAGAAACAAAAATTAAAAATTAAAAAAACTAGCCGTTACAGTCAAAGTCAAACTAGTAGTTAGACACAGGAAATGACGCTCTCTCCTCTACCATGCTGCACTCCTGTCTCCCTAATGCATTTGATTACGACTCCTCTCACTATTCTCTCTCTCTCTTCACGCCTGCCTCTCCTCTCCCTTATTTTTTATTTTTCTTTTTTCTTTTTTTAAATCCAAGGTGTAAGCCATCACCAATATTGCACGTAAGTACTCAAATTTCATATCTGATTTTTACTTTTTACTAAACCCTTTTTCCATGTCTGTTTGTCATATATGATTTTCTTTAACTCTTTTTTTAAAACTTTCTGATTAAAACCCTTCTCAGATCTGTTTTCTTTTTCCAAATCCAGTTGTCTATTTTTTTTCAAATCTATTTTTATTTTCCAAAATCTATTTTTTCTGTTTTCAAATTAATTATAAATCTGTTTTTTATTCCTGGTCATTTTTCCAATCTGTTTTCTTTTTATTAATTCCAGATCTTTTTTCCTAATATGCTTTCTTCGTTTTTAATCGATTTTTATATTTCTTGTATCAGATAAATTTATAAGAATACATGTATTGTCTAAAAAAAGGTTGCACTAATTTTTTTTCAGAGATACTTGGTTGCCTCATTTTCGTTCTTCCTGTCACACCAATACTTCCGGTCTTCCCTGAACACCAATATTCTCAAACGGTTGGATTTCAGAGCAATGTGAGCAGAATCCTCAAAGAGTTGCAGATAACTTTCTCGGATTGGAGGTGCGTCTTCAGATCTTCATCTTTTCTTGATTTCAAATGAATTTTTGTTTCTTTAGAAATGAGTAATGGATTTTCATCTAAAACTCTCAGATCTGTTTTTTTATTTTTCCAAATCCGGTTGTGTATCTTTTTTATTTCAATTCTGTTTTTATTTTCCAAAAACTATTTGCTTTTTGTTCTTATAAATCTGTTTATTATTCCTGATCATTTCTCCAATCTGTTTTTTTTTTTAATTCCAGATCTTTTTTCCCAATATGCCTTCTTCATCTCCTTGAGCCATTTTATTACCTCTCCTCATTATTCTCTACGTTTCCACTCTCCACTAACAGATATCCTCTCTCTCTCTCTATCAATCTCCACGCTTGCCTCTCCTCTCCCTTATTTTTTTATGTATTTTTAAATCCAAGCTAAGATGTAAGCATAACCAATATTGCCCGTACGTACAGGTACTCAAATTTTAGAATCTGATTTTTATTTTTTACTAAACCCCTTTCTTAGATCTGTTTTCTTTCTTCTTTTTTCCAAATCCGGTTGTCTATATCTCCTTTTTTTTAAATCTGTTTTTATTTTCCAAAATCTATTTTTTCTTTTTGTCGAATTCATTTTCTATTTAATTTTATTCTGATAATTTTTCCAATCTGTTTCTTTTTTTTTTTAATTCCAGATCTTTTTTCTCAACATGCTTTCTTCTTTTTTAATCGAATTTTATATTTCTTGTATCAGATAAATTTCTATCTTATACATGTATTATCTAAAAAAGGTTACACTAATTTTTTTTCAGAGATACTTTCGTTGCCGCATTTTCGTTCCTCCTGTCAAACCAATACTTCCCGTCTTCCCAGAACACTAGTATCCTTCAAAGATAATTCCAACATCAAAGGGTATCTTTTTGAGCAGAATCCTCAAAGGGTTGCGGATATCTTTCTCGGATTGGAGGTAGGTCTTCAGATCTTCATCTTTTCTTTTGATTTCAACTGAATTTTTGTTTATTTAGAAATGAGAAATGGATTTTCACCTAAAAAGATTTAGGAAATCCATTTTCTCCAACTATGTGTCCCGAAATTGGAATCACTTTTCTTATTTCTTAAATGTTTTTGTTCGTATGGGTCTGATTACCTCAATGAAGGATATCCAGTTCTTTACATTCCCACTTGTTTAATTTGGGAATGTACTCTTAGATTTCTATAGGCTTTCAATTGTGGTATGTTTTTGGATGGGCATACATGCATTGACCTTGTCTTTACTCTGAATATTTTTGGTTAATGAGGTTTTTTTATCCCATTTCAATTTTATTTGACATTCATCCACACAACTAAGTGTTGGAATGTGGAAATTTCATGAGAATTTCTTCTATTTTTGAGCAGTTGAATTTTGTAACTTAGTAGTATCATCATCTTTGTGTCTTGTGTTTGGCTTTTCTGTAATCATTATTATTATTTAGTTTTAGTCCAGAGTACTGAGCCTTTTTACATGTAGCTGTTTTGGGTTTCTTCTTCCTCCATAAAGGGGTATTCTCACTGTTGTTTTCCAGTGGTGTATAGTTATTATCAACATCAAAAGTTTATGGTGTGATGACCTTTTTTTTTCAAAAATAATTCCTCATTCTTCTCTCTTATAATTTTGATTTGTATGCTTTTACTTAATTTGAAGCAACTGCTACAGTAACACATTGTAATAATCTCAAATGAAATTTTTTGTTCATTGTGGTTGATTGAATTTGTTTTGTCATTTGTAAGAACTCTCATAATCTGGTAATGCTTGACGCTTCATTTTTATTGGAGTGTGATTCTTTCATGTAGCTTTGGTTGCTTGAAAACCCTGAGAACCTAGGACAAGACTAAGAAATCCAATGCAGTCAAGGTCAAACTCAGTCAAGTAGTTGGCCTTCCAAATTGAGTTGAGTCTCATTGAGTTTCAAACAATGGTTGTGGGAGTTCTTGCATCTTGAAGTAATTTTCTTATAGCTCATTTGGTATGTTGATTTTGCAGGGAGATTTTCTATTTGAGTGTCGTTTTTACTTAGATATATCTCATTGTTTCAATATTGGAACTCTTTTTCTTTTTATTTCCTTCCCTCTCTCTGTCTGTGTGGGTTCCATAGTTTTGAAGGTCTTAAAACTCTCGACTGTTTGATAATTTTGAGTAACGATTTGTAGATAATCTTGTTGTTAGTTCTCTTATTGTTTTTTTTTTTTTGTTTCTAATGGATTCACTTATCCCTTTCAGCATCTGAAATTTTGTGTTTTGATTGCATGTCTCTCTTGTTCTTACTCTTTACTGAAATATATATATATATATATATATATATATATATATCTCATGGTTGTCCTTCTCTCTGTCTGTGTGGGTTCCATCACTTTTAGTTCTTAAGACTCTTGACCATTTGATAATTTTGAGTGTCAATTTGTAGGGAAACCAACTGTTAGTTCTGTGATTGTTTTATTTCAAATGGATTCACAGTATCCCTTTGTCTTTTGATTGCATGTTCCTCTTGTTCTTAGTGACTTTTATCTTGATTCATATGGCTTTGATTGGTTTCTAGTTCATGAAATTGTAAAAAAAATCTAATTTATAATTTAGTACTATGATTATTTTATTTGAAATTTATAAATGGATTCATATTATCCCTTTCAGTGTCTGAAATTTTGTGTTTTCATTGCATGTTCCTCTTGCTCTTAGATACTTTCCCTCATTCATATGGTTTTGCTTGGTTTGAAGTTCATGATATTGTTGAGAAATTCCAAATTATGATTTAATGGTGAATCTGTAATTGATTTGCCTCTACAGTATCCTTTTTTGAGAATTTTTTTTTTATTTCATCAACAGTGCTTAGATCTCCACTGTATTTCCTAATTTAAGGCATTGATTGATTAAAATTATTTAAACTATGAATTTGCTATGTCAATACTTTCGAAGGTTCAAAGTATGCTCTTCTTTGGAGGTTCATAAGTGCATTGCTCCTGTATCAGGAATACACCAAAATTATTACATAGGGATTTTGGTGTATATATGTAAAATGGAGCATGGATTTTGTATTATCTGTATTAATGTATGTATAAGAGAAAAAGGGGTTGTTTGTAATAATGTAAAAGCATTTAGTTGAGGTTGGAGTGTATAAGCGATAGGAGAAGACACCAAAATTGCAAGAAAGTATTGGCAAATCAGCATCAATCAGTCATTATAGGTACGCTTCTTCCTAATTAATTCCCATTTATTATTTGATGATGGAAATAGATGATGATGTTAGTTTTAGGACATTTTAGGAAATAATGAATGAATGAATATATTCCTCAATGGGTTACTAAAAAATTTGATTACATAATAGTTCAAAAACTCAAAACTTGTGCTTAATTCGGTTATAGTTTGTTTTGAGTGTGTGAATCTGAGTTTAAATTTCGAATTGATTTTTTCAGTTTTATCAAGTTTTGCCAAATAGATTTTTTAAGTTTTTACGTAATCTAAAGATTTTTCGAGTCAACTTAGTTAGATCGAGTACTTCCTCTTTAGTTCCTTTTTTTTTATTCGATGACGATTGCGATTGCGATTGTGATTGTTATCATTCCTCTTTGGTTTGGATTGAAAACTAAAAGATTTTGGGCCAATCCTAATTATTGAAAAGTTCTAAAACTCAAAACTTTGTGCTCAACTCAATTATAGTTTGATTTGATTTTTGTTAGTTGGTCGAGTTAGAATTGAATCAAATTATTTTTTCAAGTTTTGTTGAATTTTCTAAAATGATTTTTTATGTCTTTTAGAATATAAAGTTTTGATAGAGTACAGAGTCAGATGGAGTAACATTGAGTATTTGAACCATAACATGAACTCAACTCAATCATAGTTTGATTTGATTTTTGTTAGTTGGTCACGTTAGAATTGAATCAAATTATTTTTTCAAGTTTTGTTAAATTTTCTAAAATGATTTTTTATGTCTTATAGAATATAAAGTTTTGATTACAGAATGAGTAACATTGAGTATTTGAACCATAACATGAATTAAATTTTAGAATAGTTGCTATCTTTTAAGATAACTCTCGGTTATTATGACAAAAAATTAGGTTGTACGGTGATTAGGTTGCACCTATTAGAATTTTTTGTTAGTACAAAAGAAAGTTGTTGCGTATAATGCGACACGTAACAATTATAAGAAATTATTGTCAAATGATAAAAAATTAGGAAATACATACGTACATTTATACATACATACGTATGTACAACACCTATACACATACATACCTACATATACCTACCTACATAAAACATATATACCTACATACCTACACATATACATACATACACCTAACCCACATACACATACATACACATACTAACCCCATACATACACCCATACTACACATACATAACCCCATACATACACCCACATACATAGATACCAGATACATACATACCACATACATACCACATACATGCATATATATACACCCATACCTAATACCAAATACATACATACCTATATGCATACATACCATATATATATATATATATACACCCATACCTAATACCAAATACATACATACCTACATATACATATACGTACACCCATACCTACATACCACATATATACATATATACATACCTACATATACATATAGGTATGTACGCATATGCAGATGTATACCCATACATACATACCACATACATGCATACCACTACATGCATACCTAAACATACATACATACATACCTACATATACATACATACACATATTATACATATAGGTATGTATGCATATGTATACCCATACATACATACCACATACATGCATACCTACCTACACATACATGCATACCTACACATTCATACATACATATATACATACATACATACATGCCTACACACATACATACCTACATACATATACCTACATATACATACATACCTACATATACATACCATACCTACACATTTATACATACATACATACCTACACATTTATACATACATACATACCTACATATACATACATACATACCTACACATTTATAGATACATACATACATACCTACACATTTATACATACATACATACCTACACATTCATACATACCTACACATTTATACATACATACATACATGCCTACACACATACATACCTACATACATACCTACATACCTACATATACATACATACATACATACATATATGTGGTACGCTTTTGGATGGGCATATGCATTGACCTTGTCTTTACTCTGAATATTTTTGGTTAATGAGGTTTATACCCATTTCAATTTTATTTGGCATTCATCCACACATGCCTGCATACATGCCCACATACATACTTACATATGCATACATGCCTACATACATGCCCACATACATACATACATACATACGCACATACATGCCTACATACATACATATATGTGGTATGTTTTTGGATTGGCACATGCATTGACCTTGTCTTTACTCCGAATAATTTTGCTTAATGAGGTTTCTGTAACCATTTCAATTTTATTTGACATTCAACCACACAACTAAAGTGTTGAAATGTGGAAATTTCATGAGAATTTCTTCTATTTTTGAACAGTTGAATTTTGTAACTTAGTAGTATCATCATCTTTGTGTCTTCAGTCCAGTGTTTGGCTTTTCTGTAATCATTATCATTGTTTAGTTTTAGTCCAGAGTACTGAGCCTTTTTACATGTAGCTGTTATGGGTTTCTTCTTCCTCCATAAAGGGGTATTCTCACTGTTGTTTTCCAGTGGTGTATAGTTATTATCAACATCAAAAGTTTATGGTGTGATGAACTTTTTTTTTCAAAAATAATTCTCATTCTTCTCTCTTGTAATTTTGATTTGTATGCTTTGGATTACTCAATTTGAAGCAACTGCTACAGTACACATTGTAATAATCTCAAATGAATTTTTTGTTCATTGTGGTTGATTGAATTTGTTTTGTCATTTTAAGAAACTCTCATAATCTGGGAATGATTGATGCTTCACTTTTATTGGGGTGTGTGTTTTGTGTTCTTTCATGCAGCTTTGGTTGCTTGAAAACCCTGAGATCTTTTTATTCTTTTGAAATGAAAAATGGGATTTCTATCTAAAATGATTTAGGAAATCCATTTTCCCCAACTCTGCGACCTGAAATTGGTATCTCTTTTCTCATTTCTTAAATGTTTTTGTTCGTATGGGTCTGATTTCAGTGAATGAAACCTAGTTCTTTATTTTTGCTTCTGTTTTGTAAGTTTCATTTTTTTTCTTTGAAGTACTCATCAAGATCAGATAGATGAAGGAGGGGGAAGCTTGAGAAAGATTCAGTCATAGGCAGATATGAAACAAAAATTTAAATAAGAACAGAGATTGTGAAAAGCAATATTGTTGAGATCCACAATGGCTGTAACTATACACAACACACAAAAAAAAAAGAAATAGAAAGAAAAAAAGACAAATATGTTTAGTTGAACCTTTTAAGCATTCATAAAGCCTGGCCTCCAATCTTAGATTTCTCTAGGATTGGAATGAGATCACTCGTTTGGAATTGGACCACCCATGCATGGGATTGTAATCTTAGATTTCTCTAGGCTTTCAATTGTGTTTTGTTTTTTGGACTGGCATATGCATTGACCTCATTTGTACTCTGAATTATTTTGGTTAATGAGGTTTTTATACACATTTCAACTTTACTTGACATTCATCCACACAACTAAGTGATTTGGAATGTGGAAATTTCATGAGAATTCTTTGATATTTTACCAGTTGAATTTGTAACTTAGTACCATATCATTATCTTTGTGTTATCAGTCCAGTGTTGTGATTTTTTGTTTTGTAATAATCTCAAATGAAATTTTATTTGCTCATTGTAGTTGATTGATTTGTTTTGTCATTTTTTTATATAAGAACTCTCTTAATCTGGTAATGCTCGATGCTTCATTCGTATGGTTTTGCTTGAAAACCCTGAGACCTTGGACAAGACTAAGAAATCCAATGAAGTCAAGGTCAGACTCAGTGAAGTAGTTGGCTTTCCAAATTGAGTTGAGTCTCATTGAGTTTCAAACAATGGTTGTGGGAGTTCTTGCATCTTGAAGTAATTTTTTTATTAGCTCATTTGGTATGATGATTTGGCAGGAAGATTTTCTATTTGAGTGTCTTTTTTACTTAGATATATCTCATTGTTTCAATATTGGAACTCTTTTTCTTTTTTTTTTCCTTCCTCTCTCTGTCTGTGTGGTTCCGTAGTTTTTGAAGGTCTTAAGACTCTTGACTGTTTGATAATTTTGAGTAACGATTTGTAGATAATCTTGTTATTCTCTTATTGTTTCTTTATTTTTTTGTTTCTAATGGATTTACTTATCCCTTTCATGTTTTGATTGCATGTTTCTCTTGTTCTTAGACTCTTTACTGATATATATATCTCATGGTTGTTTCAATATTAGACTCTCTCTGTCTGTGTGGGTTCCATAGTTCTGTGATTGTTTTATTTCAAATGGATTCACATTTATCCCTTTGTCTTTTGATTGCATGTTCCTCTTGTTCTTAGTGGCTTTTTTATCTTGATTCATATGGCTTTGATTGCATGTTCCTCTTGTTCTTAGTGACTTTTGTCTTGATTCATATGGGGTTGATTGGTTTCTAGTTCATGAAATTGTAGAAAAAAAATCCAATTTATAATTTAGTTCTATGATTATTTTATTTGAAATTTATAAATGAATTCATATTATCCCTTTCAGTGTCTGAAGTTTTGTGTTTTTATTGCATGTTCCTCTTGTTCTTGGATACTTTCCCTCATTCATATGGTTTTGCTTGATTTGAAGTTCATGATATTGTTGAGAAATTCCAAATTACAATTTAATGGTGAATCTGTAATTGATTTGCCTCCACAGTATCCTTTTCTGAGAATATTTTTTTACTTCATCAACAGTGCTTAGATCCCCACTGTATTTCCTGATTTAAGGCATTTTTTGATTAAAATTATTTAAACTACGAATTTGCTATGTCAATACTTTCGAAGGTTCAAAGTATGCTCTTCTTTGGAGGTTCATAAGTGCATTGCTCCTGTATCAGGAATACTCCAAAATTATTACTTAGAGATTTTGGTGTATATATGTAAAATGGAGCATGGATTTTGTATTAGTGTATGTATAAGAGAAAATGGGGTTGTTTGTAATAATGTAAAAGCATTAGGTGAGGGTTGGATTTTGTATTAATGTATGTATAAGAGAAAATGGGGTTGTTTGTAATAATGTAAAAGCATTTAGGTGGGGGTGGGAGTTTATAAGTGATTGGAGAAGACACAATTACAAGAAAGTATATTGGCACATGATACAACAAATCAGCATCGATCACTCCTTACAGGTACGCTTCTTCCTATTTAATTCCCCATTTTTTATTTGATGATGGAAATGGATGATGATGTTAGTTTTAGGACATTTTAGAACATAATGAATGAATGATATCTGCCTCAATGGGTTGCTAAAAACTTGATTACATATAGTTCAAAAACTCAAAACTTGGGCTTAATTTGGTCATAGTTTGATTTGAGTGTGTGAATCTGAGTTTAAATTTCGAATTGATTTTTTCAATTTGAGGACATTTTAGTTTTAGGACAGTTTAGGAAATAATGAATGAATGAATATATGTCTCAACGGGTTCCTAAAAACTTGATTACATGATAGTTCAAAAACTCAAAACTTGGGCTTAATTCGGTCATAGTTTGATTTGAGTTTGTGAATCGAGTTTAAATTTTGAATTGATTTTCTCAGTTTTTATCAAGTTTTGCTAAATGGATTTTTTAAGTTTTTACAGTCTAAACGTTTTTTGAGTCAACTTAGTTAGATCGAGTACATCCTCTTTAGTTCCTCTTTTTTTATTCGATGAAGATTGTGATTGCGATGGTGATTGTTATCCTCTTTTGTTTGGGTTGAAAGCTAAAGATTTTGGACCAATCATAGTTATTGGAAAGTTCTAAAACTCAAAACTCATGCTTGACTTAATCATAGTTTGATTTGATTTTTGTTAGTTGGTTGAGTTAGAATTAAATCAAATTTTTTTTCATGTTTTGTTAAATTTTCTAAAATAATTTTTTATGTCTTTTTAAAATATAAAGTTTTCATAAAATATAGAGTCAGATGGAGTAACATTGACTATTTGAGCCATAACATGAATTAGATTTTAGAATAGTTGCGATTTTAAAACTAAAGATCCTCTTTGGTTTGGATTGAAAGCTAAAGATTTTGGACCAATCATAGTTATTGAAAAGTTCTAAAACTCAAATCGCATGCTTAACTTAATCATAGTTTGATTTGATTTTTGTTAGTTGGTTGAGTTAGAATTAAATCAAATTATTTTTTCATGTTTTGTTAAATTTTCTAAAATGATTTTTTATGTCTTTTTAAAATATAAAGTTTTCATAGAATATAGAGTCAAATGGAGTAACATTGACTATTTGAACCATAACATGAATTAAATTTTAGAGTAGTTGTGATTTTTTAAGATAACTCATGGTTATTATGACAAAAAATTAGGTTGTATGGTGATTAGGTTGCACCAATTAGAAATTTTTGTTAATACAAGGGAAAGTTGTTGCGTATAATGCGACACGATTACAACAATTACAAGAAATTATTGCCAAATAATACAAAATTAGAAAATACATATGTACGTACATACAACACCTATACACATACATACCTACATATAGTATATACATACATACCTACATACATACATACATACATACATACCAACATATACATACATATATATATACATACCTATATACATACATACATTCATACATACATACCATAACATGAATTAAATTTTAGAATAGTTGTGATCTTTTAAGATAACTCATGGTTATTATGACAAAAAATTAGGTTGTATGGTGATTAGGTTGCACCAATTAGAAATTTTTGTTAATACAAGGGAAAGTTGTTGCTTACAATGTGACACGATTACAACAATTACAAGAAATTATTGCCAATTGATACAAAATTAGAAAATACATACGTACAATTATACATACGTACGTACATACAACACCTATACACATACATATGTATACACATACATACCTACATATAGTATATACATACATACCAACATATACATACATACCTACATACATACATACATACATACATACATACCAAATATACATACATACCTACATACATACATACATACATCAACATATACATACATATATATACATACCTACATATACATACATACATACATACATTCATACATACATACCATAACATGAATTAAATTTTTAGAATAGTTGTGATCTTTTAAGATAACTCATGGTTATTATGACAAAAATTAGGTTGTATGGTGATTTAGGTTGCACCAATTAGAAATTTTTGTTGATACAAGGGAAGTTGTTGGGTAATGCGACACGATTACAACAATTATAAGAAATTATTGCCAAATGATACAAAATTAGAAAATACATACGTACAGTTATACATACGTACGTACATACAACACCTATACACATACAACCTACATATAGTATATACATACATACCTACATATAGTATATACATACATACCAACATATATTATACATACATACCTACATATAGTATATACATACATACCAACATATAGTATATACATACATACCAACATATACATACATACCTACATACATACATACCAACATATACATACATATATAAATACCTACATACATACATACATTCATACATACATACCATACCATGAATTAAATTTTAGAATAGTTGTGATTTTTTAAGATAACTCATGGTTATTATGACAAAAAATTAGGTTGTATGGTGATTAGGTTGCACCAATTAGAAATTTTTGTAAATATAAGGGAAAGTTGTTACGTAAAATGCGACACGATTACAACAATTAAAAGAAATTATTGCCAAATGATACAAAATTAGGAAATACATACGTACAGTTATACATACATACGTACATACAACACCTATACACATACATACGTATACCTACATACATACGTACACATACATACCTACATATAATATATACTACATAACAACATACACATACATACCTACATACATATACATACATACATACCAACATATAGATACATATATTATACATTCCTACATATACATACATACATATGTACGTACATACATACATACGTACATACATGTACATACATACATACATACCTACATACGTACATAAATGCCTACATACATACATATTACGTGGTATGTTTTTGGATGGGCATACATGCATTGACCATGTCTTTACCGAGAATATTTTGGTTAATGAGGTTTTTATACCCATTTCAATTTATTTGACATTCATCCACACAACTAAGTGATTTGGAATGTGGAAATGTCATAAGAATTTCTTCTATTTTTGAGCAGTTGAATTTTGTAACTTAGTAGTATCAGCATCTTTGTGTCTTCAGTCCCAGTGTTTGTGCTTTTCTGTAATCATTATTATTGTTTAGTTTTAGTCCAAAGTACTGAGCCTTTTTACATGTAGCTGTTTTGGGTTTCTTCTTCCTCCATAAAGGGGTATTCTCACTGTTGTTTTCCAGTGGTGTATAGTTATTATCAACATCAAAGTTTATGCTGTGATGAACTCTTTTTTTCAAAAATAATTCCTCCTTCTTCTCTCTTATAATTTTGATTTGCATGCTTGGATTACTTAATTTGAAGCAACTGCTACAGTAACACAATGTAATAATCTCAAATGAAATTTTTTGTTCATTGTGGTTGATTGAATTTGTTTTGTCATTTTTAAGAACTCTCATAACCTGGGAATGATTGATGCTTCACTTTTATTGGGGTGTGTGTTTTTGTGTTCTTTCATGTAGCTTTGGTTGCTTGAAAACCCTGAGACCTTTGTATTCTTTTGAAATGAAAAATGGGATTTCCATCTAAAATGATTTAGGAAATCCATTTTCCCCAACTCTGCGACCCAAAATTGGTATCTCTTTTTCTCATTTCTTAAATGTTTTTGTTCGTATGGGTTGATTTCAATGAAGGTTACCTAGTTTTTTATTTTTGCTTCTGTTTTGTAACCAATGTAGATTTTCCCCAACTCTGCGACCCAAAATTGGTATCTCTTTTCTCATTTCTTAAATGTTTTTGTTCGTATGGGTCTGATTTCAATGAAGGTTACCTAGTTCTTTATTTTTGCTTCTGTTTTGTAACCAATGTAGAGTTTCATTTTTTTCCTTGAAGTACTCATCATTATAAGATAGATGAAGGAGGGGGAAGGTTGAAAGATTCAGTCATAGGCAGATATGAAACAAAAATTTAAATAAGAACAGAGATTATGAAAAGCAATACTGTTGAGATCCACAATGGCTGTAACTATACACACACACAAAAATAGAAAGAAAAAGAAGGTGACAAATATGTTTAGTTGAACCTTTTAAGCATTCATAAAGCCTGGCTCCAATCTTAGATTTCTCTAGGATTGGAATGAGATCACTTGTTTGGAATTGGACCACCCATGCCTGGGATTGTAATCTTAGATTTCTAGGCTTTCAATTGTGTTATGTTTTTGAACGGGCATATATGCATGGACCTTGTTTGTACAATTATTTTGGTTAATGAGGTTTTATAACATTTCAACTTTATTTGACATTCATCCACACAACTAAGTGATTTGGAATGTGGAAATTTCATGAGAATTCTTCGATTTTTGACCAGTTGAATATTTAACTTAGTACCATATCATTATCTTTGTGTTTTCAGTCCAGTGTTGTGATTTATTGTTTTGTAATAATCTCAATGAAATTTATTTGCTCATGTGGTTGATTGAATTTGTTTTGTCATTTTTTTATATAACAACTCTCTTAATATGGTAATGCTCGATGCTTCATTTTTATTGGAGTGTGTGTTTTGTATTCTTTCATGTAGCTTTGGTTGCTTGAAAACACTGAAGTCAAGGTCAGACTCAGTCAAGTAGTTGGCCTTCCAAATTGAGTTGAGTCTCACTGAGTTTCAAACAATGGTTGTGGGAGTTCTTGCATCTTGAGGTAATTTTTTTATTTAGCTCATTTAGTATGATGATTTTGCAGGGAGATTTTCTATTTGAGTGTTTTTTTTACTTAGATATATCTCATTGTTTCAATATTGGAACTCTTTTCCTTTTTATTTCCTTCCCTCTCTCTGTCTGTGTGGGTTCCATAGTTTTTGAAGGTCTTAAGACTCTTGACTGTTTGATAATTTTGAGTAACGATTTGTAGATAATCTCGTTGTTAGTTCTCTTATTGTTTCTTTTTTTTTTGTTTCTAATCGATTCACTTTTCCCTTTCATGTGTTTTGATTGCATGTTTCTCTTGTTGTTAGACTCTTTACTGATATATATATCTCATGGTTGTTTCAATATTAGACTCTCTCTGTCTGTGGGGTTCCATAGTTCTGTGATTGTTTTATTTCAAATGGATTCACATTTATCCCTTTGTCTTTTGATTGCATGTTCCTCTTGTTCTTAGTGACTTTTATCTTGATTCATATGGCTTGATTGGTTTCTAGTTCATGAAATTGTAGAAAAAAATCCAATTTATAATTTAGTTCTATGATTATTTTATTTGAAATTTATAAATGAATTCATGTTATCCCTTTCAGTGTCTGAAATTTTGTGTTTTATTGCATGTTCCTCTTGTTCTTGGATACTTTCCCTCATTCATATGGTTTTGCTTGATTTGAAGTTCATGATATTGTTGAGAAATTCCAAATTACAATTTAATGGTGAATCTGTAATTGATTTGTCTCTACAGTATCCTTTTCTGAGAATATTTTTTTACTTCATTAACAGTGCTTAGATCCCCAATGTATTTCCTGATTTAAGGCATTTTTTGATTAAAATTATTTAAACTACGAATTTGCTATGTCAATACTTTCGAATGTTCAAAGTATGCTCTTCTTTGGAGGTTCATAATTCCTCTTATTACTTAGAGATTTTGGTGTATATATGTAAAATGGAGCATGGATTTTGTATTATTTATATTAATGTATGTATAAGAGAAAATGGGGTTGTTTGTAATAATGTAAAAGCATTTAGCGGGGGTTGGAGTTTATAAGCGATTGGAGAAGACACAATTACAAGAAAGTATTTTGGCACATGATACAACAAATCAGCATCGATCACTCATTACAGGTACGCTTCTTTCATTTTTTATTTGATGATGGAAATGGATGATGATGTTAGTTTTAGGACATTTAGAAAATAATGAATGAATAAATATCTGCCTCAATGGGTTGCTAAAAACTTGATTATATAATAGTTCAAAAACTCAAAACTTGGGCTTAATTTGGTCATAGTTTGATTTGAGTGTGTGAATCTGAGTTTAAATTTCGAATTGATTTTTTCAATTTGAGGACATTTTAGTTTTAGGTCATTTTAGGAAATAATGAATGAATGAATATATGCCTCAATGGGTTGCCAAAAACTTGATTACATAATAGTTCAAAACTCAAAACTTGGGCTTAATTCGGTCATAATTTGATTTGAGTTTAAATTTCAAATTGATTTTTTCAATTTGAGGACATTTTAGGAAATAATGAATAAATGAATACATGCCTCAATGGGTTGCTAAAAACTTGATTACTTGATAGTTCAAAAACTTGGGCTTAATTTGGTCGTAGTTTGATTTTAGTTTGTGAATTGAGTTTAAATTTCAAATTGATTTTTTCAGTTTTATCAAGTTTTTACCAAATAGATTTTTTTAAGTTTTTATAGAGTCTGAAGGTTTTTCAAGTCATCTTAGTTACATCGAGTACATTCTTTTTAAGTCCTCTTTTTTTATTCGATGAAGATTGCAATCGCCATGGTGATTGTTATATTCCTCTTTGGTTTGGATTGAAAGCTAAAGATTTTGGGACAATCCTAGTTATTGAAAAGTTCTAACACTCGGCTTAACTCAATCATAGTTTAATTTGATTTTTGTTAGTTGGTCGAGTTAGAATTGAGTCAAATTAATATTTCAAATTTTGTTAAATTTTCTAAAATGATTTTTTATGTCTTTATAAAATACTCCCTCCGTCCCATTTAAGTTGTCACATTTGAAAATTTTGTATTTTTTAAGGAACTCTCTATCTATGACTAATACTGTATGTGATTTTATCTATTTTCAACACACTTTATAACACTCCAATATAAATGAGACAACTATTTTAGGACAAATTTAAAATCCATATAAGACAACTAATTTGGGACAAAGGGAGTATAAAGTTTTCAGAGTATAGAGTGAAATGGAGTAACAATGAGTATTTGAACTATAATATAAATTAAATTTTAGAATAATTGCAATCTTTTAAAATAATTCTTAGTTATTATGACAAAAAATTAGGTTGTATGGTGTGTTTAGGTTGCACCTATTAGAATTTTATACATACACTTACATAAATACATACATACACATACCTACATACCTACTATATAGATACATACTACCTACTACATATACATAGATACATACCTACCTACATATACATAGATACATACATACCTACCTACATATACATAGATACATACATACGTACCTACATATACATAGATACAGACCTACATACATACATACCTACATACATACCTATACATACATACCAATACCTACATACATACCTACATACATTATACATACCATGCATACATACATATACATACATACATACTACCTACATACCTATACATACATTATACATACCACATGCATACATATACATACATACATACATACCTACCTATACATACATTATACATACATACATACCTACCTATACATACATACCACATGCATACATACCTACCTATACATACATACCTACCTATGCATACATACTTACCTATATATACATACCTACCTATGCATACTTACCTATACATACATACCTACCTATGCATACCTACCTACCTATACATACATACCACATGCATACATACTTACCTATACATACATACCACATGCATACATACTTCCCTGTACATACATACCACATGCATACATACTTATATGCATACATACTTACCTATACATACGTACCACATGCATACATACTTACCTGTACATACATACCACATGCATACATACCTATACATACATACCACATGCATACATACCTATACATACATACCACATGCATACATACCTACATATACATACATACACCCGTACACACATACCTATATGCATACATACCATATGCATACATACCTATATGCATACATACGTACATATACATACATGCATACATACGTACATATACATACATACCTATATGCATACATGCATACCTATATGCATACATACCACATGCATACATACCTATATGCATACATACACATACATGCATACATATACATACATACCTACATATACATACATGCCTACATTTACATACATACCTATATGCATACATACACATACCTATATGTACATATACATACATACCTATATGCATACATACATACCTATATGTACATATACATACATACCTATATGCATACATGCATACCTATATGCATACATACCACATGCATACATACCTATATGCATACATACACATACATGCATACATATACATACATACCTACATATACATACATGCCTACATTTACATACATACCTATATGCATACATACACATACCTATATGTACATATACATACATACCTATATGCATACATACATACCTATATGTACATATACATACATACCTATATGCATACCTACATATACATACGTACCTATATGCATACATACATATACATACATACCGACATATACATACCTACCTATATGCATACATACATACCACATGCATACATACACATACCTACATACATACCTATATATACATACATGCCTACATATACATACATACCTATATGCGTACATACACATACCTACATACATATATACACATACCTACATACATACCATACCTATATACATACATACATACCATGCATGCCTACACATACATATACATAACATACCATACGTATACTTACATACATAATACATACCATGCTACATATACACATACATACATACACATATACAAAAAAACACAACATACACACCATACCTATGCACATACATACACCTACATACATACATACACATACGTACAGACAGACACATACACCTACATACATACATACCTACATATATATACCTATATACCTACAGAATACTACATACATACCTATCTACTATATACATACTACATACCTATATATACATACATACCTACCTACATGCCTACATAACTACATAGCTACATACATACCTAGATACATACCTACATATCTACCTACGTATGATGTTTGTTTGATCCAATTTGATTACATAATAGTTCGAAAACATAAAACTTGGGCTTAAATCAGTCTTTTGATTTCAGTTTGTGGATTAAGTTTAAATTTTGAATTGAATTTTTTAGATTCATCGAGTTTTGTCGAATCAATTTTTTTTTTTTTTTTTTTGAGTTTTTAGTGAGTCTATTTTTTTTTTGAGTCAACTGAGTTAGACCGAGTAGAAAATCTTTCAATTGGATTAAAATTCTCTAATAGTTGTGATATTTTAAGATAACTTTGGGTTATTACAACATGTAAAATCTTTTTTATCTAAACGTAAAGGTAGTGATTGGTTTGCTTGATCGTTTCTTATTTTATTATGGATGAGTGAAAATGAGATTTTGTGTTTGTTTGATTTCAGTTTGTGGATTAAGTTTAAATTTTGAATTGATTTTTTGAGTTTAGTTTAATCCCTTTTTTTTTTTTTTGAGTTTTTTTTACCAAGTCTAAAGTTTTTTTTTTATCTTTAAAAAAAATATTTTTTTTGAGTCAACTGAGTTAAACCGAATAAAATTGAATATTTGATATAAATAAAATAATTAGATTAAATTCTAGAATGAATAGTTATGATATTTTAAGATAACTTCGGGTTATTATAGCATGTAAAATAGTTGTTATGATATTTCTTATTTCAATGTAGTTTTGTGTTTGTATTAATATAAAAGTATTTAAGTCGGGCAGGTGGTTGCATTATAATGTGTATATGTACGATAGAGCATGGGATGTGTATATGTACGATGGAGCATGGGATTTGTACATGGATGTGTAACATGTATTTGATTAGAGTAAGCAATAGGAGAAGACACAATTACAAGAAATTATCGGCACATTATACAACAATTAAGAACAACAGATCCTCAACATCATTGTCACTAAAGGTAAACTCCTTATTTAGTTCCCATTTTTTATTTGACGTTGACTGTGTTGATTGTTATGAATGATGGCAATGCTTTTAAGACATTTTAGGTTTAAAACAAAATAATGAATGAATATATTATAGCTCAATGGATGGTAAGGATTTTGTAGTAAATGATCCGAAAAATGATACAAGTTAGTTCAAAAACTCATAATTTGGGCTTTAACTCGGTCATAGCTTGATTTTAGTATGTGGATCAAGTTTTTTAATTTTATCGAGTTTTTTCAAGTGAATTTTTAAATTTTTATAGAGTCTAAAGTTTTTTTTATTCAACTAAGTTAAACTGAATAAAATTGGATTAAATTATAGAATATTCTGACTTTTGGATATTAAGGCATGTGAAATCTCTTTTAGTTATTTGCACTCTCTTATCGTTGTTTAAGTACTTTTTTATTTTCGTATTGAATGAGTGAAAATGAGATTATGTGTATTAAGTGGATGGGGTGTATTAAAATGATAGGAGAAGATACAATTACAAGAAGGGTAACGTTACTATATACACCCCACTTTCTTTTTCCACATCCCCAATTACAACAATTGGAACAACTATATACACCAATTCCTATTGACCATGCATGTTTAGATCCAATTTGATTAATGAATGGCCTATATTTCAATTTGCTTACATATTCAAAAATTCAAAACTCAAGCTTAACTAAGTCATAGTTTGATTTCAATTTGTGGATCGAGTTTAAATTTCAAATACTTCAAATTGATTTCAGTTTGTGATCAAGTTTTTGAGTTTTATCAAGTTTTTTTGAATTGATTTTTTTAGATAAGTGACTTCAAAATGAAAATGGGGTTGTCGTAAAAAAGCATTTAATGGGGGTGGAATGAATTAAAGTGATAGGAGAAGATACAATTATAAGAAGGGTAACGTTATTATATACACCCCCAATTTCTTTTTCCATACACCCCTTTGTTTTTTTTTCTTTTTATTCCAAATCTACCCTTCCTTGTTTTCCTGAGAAATGTTACCTGTTTTCCAAGTTCCAAGGTAGCCCAACCTTCTTTTCTTGAAGTCATCTTCTGCAACTCAACTGGTTCAAACTCACAGTCCTCTTTGAAATGATTCACGGATGTTCTTCGCTAATTCGGCAGCTCTCCTCCTCATATCCTCTCCCTCTTTGGATGCCATCAGCATTCTCACTGCATCCAATGGCGGCTGCTCCCACCATCTCCTCCTCTTCCCCCATTCTCTCAGCACAACTCGAATCCTCAGAACATTTGTAACCAGCATCGTGTTCCTCAGTTGGTTACAGTGCATCGGCCAAGCTGCCATTGGAACTCCCAATGGCAAGCTCACAGACTTGCTCATCGGATATGGACGACATCATCCCAAAGGAGACGTATGAACCGATTTTGGAGGTTTTTTCTCTAGCCACTCCATGCAAGGATGTCGTCAATGCCATTCATGTTGAGACGAGTTATAGGATTAACGGGCCCAACAGCCCAAAGTCTCTTCTTCTTGAGGAATGGTTCTTAAGTCAACATATCAAGAAAATCGCCTTCTACGGGCCTGCACGTATTGACCAGATTGCCAAATGCCGACATCATTTGATGATGACTGCACAAATTCAACGAAGCAATCCGTGAAGCAGCCTTCCCATGAGAGAGACGGCAAGTCAGGGAGTTTGATTTGAATGATATTTCTCTACTTCTCAATAGATTCAAAGCTATGGAAAAGGTGTGCGAATGCGGAGATCCAATGGAAGGCGTAGGTGTAGAAAGAAATAATCTGAGTATGTCTTGAACCTAGCCTATTACATGTATATATAGCCTCTAGCCGATCCTAAAGCTATCACATTCAAACTGTAACTCTATGTTAATCATAAATCAAACACACTTTTTAATAGAGGTAAACCCAAATTAGGAATCATAATTAGATAATAACTCTAATTATTCCACACACCCCCACAAGCTGAAGTGTGGATAAACGCGAAGCTTGGAACGTAAAGAAACGGTAGGTGAATTGTAAACGTCGCATACTGACTGGATACGAAGATTTGTTGAAGTAGCACACTGATTGGCTGTAAAACTTGTTGAAGTGGCAGCGTTGACTGGCCGCAAAATATAACAGGTGGAGAATACCTATGGCAGCCTGAAATAAAGAGAGACTCGGAAGACGGCAATGGCCGTAAAACAATTATCCTGTAGAGCAACGATCGCAATATGCGATAAAGACATGCAATGAATGACCTGCAAAACAATGGCATAATAAATGCCAAAACAAGGCTGAAGCCATCACATCAGTCAATCAGATTGGAAAGGCCAGCAAATAATAGTTTTAGTCATAAAGGCCAGCAAATAAAAGGCTATAGCCGTAAAGGCCAGCAAAAGAGGCTGAAGCCATGAAAGGCTAGCAAAATAAGTTGAAGCAATGAAAGTCTAGCAAAAAAGGCTGAAGCCATAAAAGGCTAACAAAAAAGGCTGAAGCCATGAAAGGCCAGCAAAAAGGCTGAAGCCATGAGAGGCCAGCAAACAATGGAAACGAATCAGAGTCCTCCAAATAAAAGGAGTGGATGAATGCCACAATAAAATGGACATGTGTCCAAAAACATGCCATCTCATTTTCGAGAAACAACAAAACAAAGACATGAAAGATGTGCTCGAACGAATGGCAAGTTGCGCCCCTTTCTTCGGCTTCAACAAAGTAGGAGGAGAAGGGAAATTTGTGTCCCTTACTTCAACTCTCCACCTTTCTTCTTGACACGGGTCTCACAAATCGTGGCGAGAAGAAACAACAGAACATGAATGGTGCAAAACTATATCTGAATTCGACCATCGATGGCGACGGTAAACAACAAGCATACTTGAGCTGGTACTTCTAAATGGGCAGAACAAGTGGACAGACAAGCGATGCTCGAACAACAATGGAGAATCAGTGTTGTAGCAGAGCGTGCATTTTTTTTTTTTTTAAATCTCTCTCAGAAAAACAGCAGTGCAAATAATCATTGGAGGGAACTGAAGCGGGAGACTGTCTTCTGATTTCCCTCTTTTCTCTCCTCCTCATCAGGTACTGTCTCTGCTTCTATTCTTCACTTCATTGTCTATTTACATTAGTAAAGTGGGGCGAATAAGGAGATTCTCCTCCTGCATCTTATTTGATTTTTCACGTCACCACTCAAGTATCAGACAAGATGTGTTGCTGCATTTCCTGATCTGCAAGGTTTCTTGGTGGGATCAATAGAAGGGAGGGTCTGCAATCAGATTTGTAGACAGTAGATCTGCATAAATTGGCTACAAACAGCAGCGATGGAGGTGCTGACCGAATAGATCAGATGACTACGAGGGCTGGCTGCCAAGTGCCTGCTGAAACTTGGCACAAAACGATGTTGAAATGTGGGCACCAAGGCAGAAGAGGCCCTTCTATGCGGCAGAACAATATATTACAGCAGCAGCAAAGTCGAGGGAAATGGGATCTGGGTTTTAGAGAAAGGAGAACGAGTAGGAGGCGAATCCGCTAGGATGAAACGCCGGTACAACTGATCCCCTTCTTCCTTCTTTTTGATTTGTCAAACAAAGTCCCAAATCATAAAACTCAAACCACCCAGATCTGCAATCAACCTAGTTGAGAAAGGCAGCGGCAACTCAGATCCGTCCTGAGCGCGACGATTTTTTGCAGTAACAAAAGTGAAGAGGACCAGGCAACAACCTCTGCTCAGATCCAGATCTTTTCGAAATCTAGTAGAGGAAGGGGTTGTACGGCGCGGCAGGAATAAACCCTCAAGCAGGCACAAAGAAGGGCTCAGATATGGCTTGTAGAGACTTGCACCCTGAACAAAGGCAGCGAGAAGTAGATGGATGGGCTGATGACAGTCACCTTTCGTGCACAACGCATCAGAAGAACAAGAGCAGGCACAGCTGTCCAAGAATGGATCAGATCTAGAAATGACAGTGCTGGATATGCTCGGAGTAAGATTGCAGAGAAGTTGTTTTTTTTTCTCTGTCTCTCTTTCTTTACACGGCAGAAACAACGTGTGATATGGTCCCTCCCTCTCTCGCCGATGGATCTCTGTGGCAGAGGGAGAAAAGATGATAAGATGTTTTACCGAAGGATCACTCAATCGATACCATGTATGAAAAATGATAGAACCGTTGCTGCAAAGAAGCAGCAGGAACAAGGGGGCTAATAGCAGTCCATCGGTGCAGCAACAAGAAGCGGCAACAATCAACGGGTACAGATTTGTGTACAAACAGGGCTAATGGGCCCTTTTGTGTTGTCCACACGACAGATCTAGCCGACGGTGGCGAGCAGAAGCTAAAGAGAGACAACATGAGCTCATGGTTCTGCTTACAGTCAACGGAGAACCAAATCTAAGGACAGATCTGCAAGGCGACAGCAAGGCAAAGGCAGTGCCATTCTGGCCGCCAGAGTTGGTCGGGTGCAACAACTGTAGATTGGTTGGTCTTGTGGAATCTCTGGTTCAGATGAGACCAGATTTGCAAACAGTAGAGCCCACAAAAATGAATGGCAGCACATGCCTTTCTTCGATTAATGAACGAAGGCAAAGACTGCCAAAAGAAGCAAGCAGTGGCTACAAGAATGCAACGAATCCAAGATACAGGTCTGACGATCGTGGGCCTTCATAGACAACCGCAGCAAAAGGATATCTATCTTAGTGCTTCTCTCCCTCTCCCTCCCTCCCTCTAATAGAGGGAGAGAAGAAGATGCTTGTGTATTGAAGGCTCACTCAGGAACAAATTTTGGCTGATACCATGTAGAAAGAAATAATCTGAGTATGTATTGAATACCTAACTACATTACATATATATATAGCCTCTAGCCGACCCTAGGGCTATCACACTCAAACTGTAACTCTATGTTAATCATAAATCAAATACACCTCTTAATTAGAGGTAAACCCAAAGTAGGAATCCTAATTAGATAATAACTCTAATTATTCCAACAATAGGCCTCTATGTTTTCATGAGATGCAATAGATCTCGATGACATGAGAGGATCATGTACTATGGCGACGGGACGAGAAACAACCTCAAGAGATCTAAGGAGAGCGGAGAGGGGAGGTACACAGAAGCAGTTCCCCAAAATAAAAGGAAACGGGAGAAAGAGAGGAGAGAGAACGAAATGGGAAACATTAAAAAAAAAGGGAAAACGATGTAAGGGTAAAATAGGAAAACAAAAAGAGGAGTGTATATAAAATTTTTTTGGGGGTGTATATATCGCTACCCTTCCCAGTTTTTATTTGATGATGGAAATGGATGATGTTGATTATGATGATTGTTATAATGATGATATTGCTTTAAGACATTTTAGGTTTAGTCAAATAATGATGGGTCATAATGACCGATGCATGTTCGATCCAATTTGATTTATGAATGGCCTATATTTCAATTTGATTAAAAAGACATTTAGTTGGGGTGGATTGAATTAAAGCGATAGTAGGAGAGACACAATTACAAGAAATTATCAACACATTAGGCAACAACAATTGGTTATTACAACTACGTCCCTTTTTAGTTTTCATTTTTTATTTGATGATGGAAATGGATGATGTTGATTATGATGATTGTTATGATGATGATAACGATTTAAGACATTTAGGTTTAGTCAAATAATGATGGGTTATTATGACCAATGCATGTTAGATCCAATTTGATCTATGAATGGCCTATATTTCAATTTGATTACATATTCAAAAACTCAAAACTCGATCTTAACTCAGTCATAGTTTGATTTCAGTTTGTGGATTGATTTAAATTTTGAATTGATTTTTTGAGTTTCATCGAGTTTTGTCGAATCATTTTCTTTTTGAGATTTTACAGAGTCTAAAGTTTTTCAACTAAGTTAGACCGAGTAATATTGAGTATTTCACTATATAACTAGAGCAATTGGGTTATTAAGATAAGTTTAGGTTATTACGTCATGTAAAATCTGTTTTATCCAAACATAGTGATTGGTTTGCCATGTCTTTATTGGAGTAACCTATTAGAATTTGCTTGATCATTTCTTATTTTCATAATGAATGAGTGAAAATGAGATTTTGTGTTTGTGATATAAAAGTATTTTTAGTTGGGGAGGTGGTTGTGATATAAATGTATATGTACAATGGAGCATGGGATTTTAATGTACTTAAGTGAGTTACATAGAGAGAACAGGGGTTGTTTTCTGTATAAAGTGAGTAATCGTATTAGATAGGACAAGACACAATTATATACTCCAATCAAGGTAATTTCAGAGGCGTCAAAAAGAGAACGCATAGATCCACGTAATAGGAATAGTGATTAAAGTTGAAATTCCTTCCACACTTCATATTGAATTTGATATTATTTAAGAGTCGAAATTTGAAAAAATAATCAAAATAACTTAAATTGGTCATTATTTGGGAGAAAATTAGAATAAAGTTTGTAGACTTTATTTTCCATGTTCTTGAAAATTTTGGGATTTTTCCATTTTTTTTAAAAATATTTTGAAATTCACAAATTTGTCATTTCAAAATCAAAATTTAATATCTAAATGACCGCAAAATAATGATAAAATTACATAGAAATGAAGAGTAAAACTTTCTTATTTTTTAATTTTTTTTTAAATTTTTTAAAGAATAAAATTTTGAGGACAAAGAATGTGTATCAGCCCGTAAGGGTCAACAGTGCACCGATACAGGTGTAACGGTGCACCGTACCGATACACCAAATTTTTTATCCTTGCTCTAAGGATGTCTCGACATTGAAATATAAGTATGAAATACATTCACTTATTTCGTCAAACTAAAAATTATATTTAGATCGTTTTAGATTTTTAAATAACCCATATTGACAAATGCTTCGTATTGTCAAATTCGGATTCAAATTTAGATATCCACACAACTATAAATTTTGTCATTCTCCTCGATAAAACAAAAATAAAATTAGTTAAATAGTGAAGTTCTAATAAAAAAACGTAATTGCCTAGAAATTTTATAAAAAAAAAAAGCCCAAAAGACCACTCTAATACCTACGAGAAAACTATCGATTTCTAATTAATCTTTATTTAAACATTTTTGTATATTTAATGTTGGCCTAAAAGTTAAATTTGTCTCATGAGTTGTCAATCGTAATTGAGTCCGACTGACTCATTTGTTGTCAATTTTGTGATGGAATCAATCTGTGTCGCATCTTCCAGAGCTTCAAGCTTGATTTGTCTTAGAAATCTTAGTTAAAACTGGCTTAAATATCTTGGATTTCTAAGTGCATTTTGCCCTACGAAGAGCCCTTGTTATCTATCAAATATATCCAAATATTCTTGTGTTCTTGCAATATAAAAAATATTCGTTATAGTTCAAACCCATGATTGCAAATGAACACTCAAAGTACTCTCCATCATGTCCAAATTTCACCAACTCCAACTCATAAACACTTGAGTGAAATCTAGGTCTTCGGAACTTGACGCTGTTCATCTTCAAAAGTTTCGAAGGTTGTCTCATACCTTGGGTCTAGGTAGGTCCCAAGTATTGCTCCTAGGTCTCCTTCCAAGCTTTTTGGAAGTTATCTCGGACATTCTGAGATGGATAATTGTTGTTCCGAAGTTGCATATTTGTGTCTTTGATCCTGTCTTCCAAGCTCTGCCTCAAAACACATATATCCTTGGTTCCAAAGTTCAGTGACTAACTCAGGTTTTAAGTACTTCTTCGGAACCTGCTTCGGATGTTCCGAACTAAACTCATGTAGGTTCCAAAGTTCGTGAAACTAATTGTTGGAGGGTTAAACTATCCGTTGGAATATGACCGTTGTTTTCTGACCGTTGGGACTTCGAAAGTTTCGAGGTTACCCAGACAGGTTCTGAAGTAAATATCCGTTGGGAAAATCTTGTCTATTTAAACCAAGCCTATTTGAGTGGCAAGGATTATGTTGTGCAAATTTTAAATTTATAACTCACAAGTGCACGAACCATTAAATAGTATAACGATTAAGTGCAAGGTCGAACCCATCGGAACTTAGGAAAATATATCCGTGAAAATTATACCATTAAATTACGTATTTTAAGAACTTTCGAAAACATGGAGAAAAATCATAAATACGTAGTTATTAATCTAATCTATGAACTTTAGTTTTAATTTAGAAACATTTTAGATTTAAACATAGAATCTAACAATTTAACTAATTTTAATTAAGATGGTGGATTTAATCTAAAAATATAAACAATTTTAATCTAATTTAAAATACAAAATTAAGATGCAATTAAATTATTTCCAACCTAGTTTATCAATTTCAAGAGTTTTTTGATTTATAAACAAAAATAAAATTAAAGACACCTAAATTACCTATGTACATATTTATAGTGGAACTAACTCAAAGAATCAAGGAGACATTATTTTCCATATTTTAAAAATAAAACAAAGGCCTAGGATATGGAACTTACGTAAATCACCAATCTTGCATTCAAAATTTTCATTCATAACTATTCTAAGAATTAAATCTATTGATTTCATTAAATTAAAAATCTCAAATTAAACCTTAGGATGAATAGAATTTAAAATTTATCTCCAAATCTAAAATATTTCATCGCACTCTTAAAATAAGAGCCTTAGATCGAAGAAGAAAGTCTATTTAATCTAAATTTTCATCACATTTAATTTGAAATAATTAAAATAAATCCACACATACTTAATTAAAGAATAAAAATAAAATCAAATAATCACCATACATCAATTGAATAATTGGAAAACCATAAACTAAATATTTCATCACACCTCAATTTTATTAATAAAACATGAAATTAAATTACAAACCAATGGAATTGAAATTAAAGGATAAGAAAATACGACAACACAAATTAAAAATACCAACCTTAAGAACTCAATGAAAATCTCCCAAAATTTTCTCTTTAATTCCTCCAATTCTTTGCACAACCCTTAATTCCTTAGCCCAGTTCGATTGTTTCTGTAGCCGAAACATTGTATTTATAATGCAACAAATGGACGAAATAAGCAAGAAGTGGCCCCCGTCGGTTAGACTGTACACGGCAACTTCTTTTCACTCCCTTTATTTTCTCCTTCCTATTCTTGTCATCTCGGTACCTACTTCTCTTTCTATTTTTTCCTCTCTATTTTCAGCCACCCATCCTTCTATTCTCAGTTATAGCCATCAGAATCAGCCAGCAACTTCTTCATACGAACAACAACATCCCTTTCATTCTTTTTTTTTTCTTCTTTATTTCTATTCTCTGTTGGCTGCTTTACTAGTTCTTTCTTTTTTACTTTCTCTGGTTTTCACACCTGCACCCTCTGCTTTGGTTTCTCTGTTTTGCTTTGTCGTGAAAACTGATATGGGCGTTGTATTCTCCAGGCATATATAGATTTGCAACAATGGTTATTGCTCTTCAAATGTTGTTGCTATTTTTCATTCCTTTTCTTTCCATTTACAACTACCTTTCTGCTCTTGTATTCAGCATTGTTTTGCACCCAGCTGCTACACATTTGCTGCTGTATTTTATTTTTCTTCAGGCGGTGATTTCTTTTTCTTATAGCTGATGCTTTCTTTTGTTTTCTTTCTCTTCTGCACCGTCTCAATGGAGTTTCCATGACAGCTGCACCATCTCTCTTTTACTGCTGTATGACTTTACTTTTGCTGATTGCCACTGTTAGCAGTGTATTTTCCATATATTATTAAGGGTAGATTTGGGTTTTCCTAATTAGGGTTATGTAGTGTTTTGTATATAAATACCATGTAATGTGTGTTAATAAGATTAATCGGTTGATATTCTATCATGGTATCTTGAGCAAGGTTAGATTAAGTTTTTGGGACCTGCACTCATCTTCATTTGTAACTGCCGTTCGTCGCCTCTTTGTTCGCCGATCGTCTTCCACAAGGCATCTCCGTTTGCGGTGCCGTCCGCTGCCTTCTCTCTTTGCACGCCATCATCACCACACCCTTTGCTGCCTTCTCTCTTGCGTGTTGATCGTCTTCCCGGATCTGCAACAATAAGGCCAGATCTACAACATAAGATCTCTGTTTCATTTTGTTGCCCCTTAACTGTTTGTCCCAATTGGTTTGGCTAGGGTCAGATCACCTGTCATCTCCTCTGCATCCTCTGTCTCAAACTGTTGACCGACCTGTCACCCCTTTGTGCTCTCCGCCGTTTGTGTCGATTTGCATCTCCACCGGCGTGTGGGTTACTGGAAACAGAACTTCCTTTCTGTTGCTGTGTTTTGGATGCCCTACATACACCGCCCGTTCCCTGCAGCAACACCCTTGGACGGGATCTTCACATTGGTAACGCAGCCAGTTCCTCTGTACCGATCTCGGTTCAGATTTCCTCCTGCATCCGTCTCTGTTCAGCAGCTTGTCTCCATTCAGACAAGTTCCTAAGAAAACAACACATACCTCTTCTTCCCTGAGGAGAGACTGAGCCTTCCAAAAGGAGCAAACATGAAGAGAGAGACATCAACATCGCATAAAACAGAGAACATCGCATAGAACAGAGAGTTTGTAGGCTTTCTTGATAAGCCCAGTTCTCCATTCCTCTCAGTTTTTTTTAACGATCTCTTTTTTTGAGGGTTTTTCGTGAAAAGTTGTTTGTTGGTACGCCGGATAGTTTTGCATCTGTAGCAGATTCCTCTCGTACAATGGCTGACGAACGTGATGATTCCCTTCAGGCAATCAGTGTCAAGTTGACCGATAGTAACTATACTTATTAGGCATACGTGATGAAAAACTTTCTGAATGGAAAGAACATGTGGGGTTACATCTCTAGTGCTATTGTCGCTCCAACGAATACGACGCTCGATACTTATGCCCAATCCTTGGTTACTTGGAACACAAATAATTCCAAAATCATCACTTGGATCAACAACTCCATTGAACTATCCATTGGTATCCAACTTGCAAGGTTCTCTACGGCCAAATCAATTTGGGATCACTTGGAACGGTTGTATAAGCAGTCCAACTTTGCTAAACCATATCAAATCGAGAATGACATTCGCATGGTCCGATAGGAAGATATGACCATTCAACAGTTCTATTCGGTTATGACTTCCTTTTGGGATCAACTTGCATTACAAGAACCTGCAGCCCTTAGTTCCAATGACATTTATTGCACTTATAGAGAAGAAGGGTGGCTTGTTCAATTTTTGATGGCTCTTCGCGATGATTTTGAAGCACTTCGGGGCTCTATTCTTCATCGTAGTCCCCTTCCCTCGGTTGTTGCTGTCTTTCATGAACTTTTAGCTGAAGAAGTTCGCTTCAAGTCTCACTCAAGCAATAGTATTCTCTCTCTGTCCAGCCAGACCATTTTGGCAGTACCATACAAGTCTCCATCAACTTCACAGCCTCGACAGCACCAAGGTGGGAGAGTTGCTCCTGATTTTTGCAGTTACTGTAAGCAGAAAGGTCATTGGAAGTCACAATGTCCCGTGTTATTTAGAAGACAGCAACCACCAGTGCCACCACCTAAGCAGCATCGCACAGCCACAGTTGTTCCGTCAGGGATTGAGGCCTCAACTTATACTCCTTCTTTGTCCACTCTTGTGACCAGTTGCAGAAACTCATTTCTTCTCATTAGCCTAATGCATTACTACATACATGCATACATACCTACACATACATACCTAACACATTCATACAGACATATATACATACATACATACATGCCTACACACATACATACCTACATACATACATACCTACATATACATACATACCATACCTACACATTTATACATACATACATACCTACACATTTATACATACATACATACCTACACATTTTTAGATACATACATACATACCTACACATTCATACATACCTACACATTTATACATACATACATACATACCTACACATTTATACATACATACATACATGCCTACACACATACATACCTACATACATACCTACATACCTACATATACATACATACATACATACATACATATATGTGGTACGCTTTTGGATGGGCATACATGCATTGACCTTGTCTTTACTCTGAATATTTTTGGTTAATGAGGTTTATACCCATTTCAATTTTATTTGGCATTCATCCACACATGCCTACATACATGCCCACATACATACTTACATATGCACATACATGCCTACATACATGCCCACATACATACATACATACATACGCACATACATGCCTACATACATACATATATGTGGTATGTTTTTGGGTTGGCATACATGCATTGACCTTGTCTTTACTCCGAATAATTTTGGTTAATGAGGTTTTTAACCATTTCAATTTTATTTGACATTCAACCACACAACTAAAGTGTTGAAATGTGGAAATTTCATGAGAATTTCTTCTATTTTTGAACAGTTGAATTTTGTAACTTAGTAGTATCACCATCTTTGTGTCTTCAGTCCGGTGTTTGGCTTTTCTGTAATCATTATTATTGTTTAGTTTTAGTCCAGAGTACTGAGCCTTTTTACATGTAGCTGTGATGGGTTTCTTCTTCCTCCATAAAGGGGTATTCTCACTGTTGTTTTCCAGTGGTGTATAGTTATTATCAACATCAAAAGTTTATGGTGTGATGAACTTTTTTTTTCAAAAATAATTCCTCATTCTTCTCTCTTGTAATTTTGATTTGTATGCTTTGGATTACTCAATTTGAAGCAACTGCTACAGTACACATTGTAATAATCTCAAATGAATTTTTTTGTTCATTGTGGTTGATTGAATTTGTTTTGTCATTTTTAAGAACTCTCATAATCTGGGAATGATTGATGCTCACTTTTATTGGGGTGTGTGTTTTTGTGTTCTTTCATGCAGCTTTGGTTGCTTGAAAACCCTGAGATCTTTGTATTCTTTTGAAATGAAAAATGGGATTTCTATCTAAAATGATTTAGGAAATCCATTTTCCCCAACTCTGCGACCTGAAATTGGTATATCTTTTCTCATTTCTTAAATGTTTTTGTTCGTATGGGTCTGATTTCAGTGAATGAAACCTAGTTCTTTATTTTTGCTTCTGTTTTGTAAGTTTCATTTTTTTTTTCTTTGAAGTACTCATCAAGATCAGATAGATGAAGGAGGGGGAAGCTTGAGAAAGATTCAGTCATAGGCAGATATGAAACAAAAATTTAAATAAGAACAGAGATTGTGAAAAGCAATATTGTTGAGATCCACAATGGCTGTAACTATACACAACACACAAAAAAAAAAAATAGAAAGAAAAGAAGGTGACAAATATGTTTAGTTGAACCTTTTAAGCATTCATAAAGCCTGGCCTCCAATCTTAGATTTCTCATGGATTGGAATGAGATCACTCGTTTGGAATTGGACCACCCATGCATGGGATTGTAATCTTAGATTTCTCTAGACTTTCAATTGTGTTTTGTTTTTTGGACTGGCATATATGCATTGACCTCATTTGTACTCTGAATTATTTTGGTTAATGAGGTTTTTATACACATTTCAACTTTACTTGACATTCATCCACACAACTAAGTGATTTGGAATGTGGAAATTTCATGAGAATTCTTCGATATTTTACCAGTTGAATTTGTAACTTAGTACCATATCATTATCTTTGTGTTATCAGTCCAGTGTTGTGATTTTTTGTTTTGTAATAATCTCAAATGAAATTTTATTTGCTCATTGTAGTTGATTGAATTTGTTTTGTCATTTTTTTATATAAGAACTCTCTTAATCTGGTAATGCTCGATGCTTCATTCGTATGGTTTTGCTTGAAAACCCTGAGACCTTGGACAAGACTAAGAAATCCAATGAAGTCAAGGTCAGACTCAGTGAAGTAGTTGGCTTTCCAAATTGAGTTGAGTCTCATTGAGTTTCAAACAATGGTTGTGGGAGTTCTTGCATCTTGAAGTAATTTTTTTTTAGCTCATTTGGTATGATGATTTGGCAGGAAGATTTTCTATTTGAGTGTCTTTTTTACTTAGATATATCTCATTGTTTCAATATTGGAACTCTTTTTCTTTTTATTTCCTTCCCTCTCTCTGTCTGTGGGTTCCATAGTTTTTGAAGGTCTTAAGACTCTTGACTGTTTGATAATTTTGAGTAACGATTTGTAGATAATCTTGTTATTCTTTATTGTTTCTTTATTTTTTGTTTCTAGTGGATTTACTTATCCCTTTCATGTGTTTTGATTGCATGTTTCTCTTGTTCTTAGACTCTTTACTGATATATATATCTCATGGTTGTTTCAATATTAGACTCTCTCTGTCTGTGTGGGTTCCATAGTTCTGTGATTGTTTTATTTCAAATGGATTCACATTTATCCCGTTGTCTTTTGATTGCATGTTCCTCTTGTTCTTAGTGGCTTCTATCTTGATTCATATGGCTTTGATTGCATGTTCCTCTTGTTCTTAGTGACTTTTATCTTGATTCATATGGCGTTGATTGGTTTCTAGTTCATGAAATTGTAGAAAAAAAATCCAACTTATAATTTCGTTCTATGATTATTTTATTTGAAATTTATAAATGAATTCATATTATCCCTTTCAGTGTCTGAAGTTTTGTGTTTTTATTGCATGTTCCTCTTGTTCTTGGATACTTTCTCTCATTCATATGGTTTTGCTTGATTTGAAGTTCATGATATTGTTGAGAAATTCCAAATTACAATTTAATGGTGAATCTGTAATTGATTTGCCTCCACAGTATTTTTCTGAGAATATTTTTTTTACTTCATCAACAGTGCTTAGATCCCCACTGTATTTCCTGATTTAAGGCATTTTTTGATTAAAATTATTTAAACTATGAATTTGCTATGTCAATACTTTCGAAGGTTCAAAGTATGCTCTTCCTTGGAGGTTCATAAGTGCATTGCTCCTGTATCAGGAATACACCAAAATTATTACTTAGGGATTTTGGTGTATATATGTAAAATGGAGCATGGATTTTGTATTATTTGTATTAATGTATGTATAAGAGAAAATGGGGTTGTTTGTAATAATGTAAAAGCATTAGGTGAGGGTTGGATTTTGTATTAATGTATGTATAAGAGAAAATGGGGTTGTTTGTAATAATGTAAAAGCATTAGGTGGGGGTTGGAGTTTATAAGCCATTGGAGAAGACACAATTAGAAGAAAGTATTTGGCACATGATACAACAAATCAGCATCGATCACTCCTTACAGGTACGCTTCTTCCTATTTAATTCCCTATTTTTTATTTGATGATGGAAATGGATGATGATGTTAGTTTTAGGACATTTTAGAAAATAATAAATGAATGAATATCTGCCTCAATGGGTTGCAAAAAACTTGATTACATAATAGTTCAAAAACTCAAAACTTGGGCTTAATTTGGTCATAGTTTGATTTGAGTGTGTGAATCTGAGTTTAAATTTCGAATTGATTTTTTCAATTTGAGGACATTTTAGTTTTAGGACAGTTTAGGAAATAATGAATGAATGAATATATGCCTCAATGGGTTCCTAAAAACTTGATTACATGATAGTTCAAAAACTCAAAACTTGGGCTTAATTCGGTCATAGTTTGATTTGAGTTTGTGAATCGAGTTTAAATTTTGAATTGATTTTTTCAGTTTATCAAGTTTTGCCAAATGGATTTTTAAGTTTTTACATAAAGGTTTTTTGAGTCAACTTAGTTATATCGAGTACATCCTCTTTAGTTCCTCTTTTTTTATTTATTTGATGAAGATTGTGATTGCGATGGTGATTGTTATCCTCTTTGGTTTGGGTTGAAAGCTAAAGATTTTGGACCAATCATAGTTATTGAAAAGTTCTAAAACTCAAAACTCATGCTTGACTTAATCATAGTTTGATTTGATTTTTGTTAGTTGGTTGAGTTAGAATTAAATCAAATTATTTTTTCATGTTTTGTTAAATTTTCTAAAATGATTTTTTATGTCTTTTTAAAATATAAAGTTTTCATAGAATATAGAGTCAGATGGAGTAACATTGACTATTTGAACCATAACATGAATTAAATTTTAGAATAGTTGTGATTTTTTAAGATAACTCATGGTTATTATGACAAAAAATTAGGTTGTATGGTGATTAGGTTGCACCAATTAGAAATTTTTGTTAATACAAGGGAAAGTTGTTGCGTAAAATGCGACACGATTACAACAATTATAAGAAATTATTGCCAAATGATACAAAATTAGAAAATACATACGTACAATTATACATACGTACGTACATACAACACCTATACACGTACATATGTATACACATACATACCTACATATAGTATATACATACATACCAACATATACATACATACCTACATGCATACATACATACATACATACCAACATATACATACATATACATACATACCTACATACATACATACATACATACATACATACCAACATATACATACATATATATACATAACTACATATACATACATACATACATACATACCATAACATGAATTAAATTTTAGAATAGTTGTGATTTTTTAATATAACTCATGGTTATTATGACAAAAAATTAGGTTGTATGGTGATTAGGTTGCACCAATTAGAAATTTTTGTTAATACAAGGGAAAGTTGTTGCGTACAATGCGACACGATTATAACAATTATAAGAAATTATTGCCAAATGATACAAAATTAGAAAATACATACGTAAAGTTATACATACGTACGTACATACAACACCTATACACATACACACCTACATATAGTATATACATACATACCAAATATACATACATACCTACATACATACATACATACATACATATATATACATACATACATATACATACATACAACACCTATACACATACATACCTACATATAGTATATACATACATACCTACATATAGTATATACATACATACCAACATATACATACATACATACCTACATACATACATACATACATACCAACATATACATACATATATATACATACCTACATATACATACATACATACATACATTCATACATACATACCATAACATGAATTAAATTTTAGAATAGTTGTGATCTTTTAAGATAACTCATGGTTATTATGACAAAAAATTAGGTTGTATGGTGATTAGGTTGCACCAATTAGAAATTTTTGTAAATACAAGGGAAAGTTGTTACGTACAATGCGACACGATTACAACAATTATAAGAAATTATTGCCAAATGATACAAAATTAGAAAATACATACGTACAGTTATACATACGTACGTACATACAATACCTATACACATACATACCTACATATAATATATACATACATAACAACATATACATACATACCTACATACATATACATACATACATACATACATACCAACATATACATACATAGATATATACATACATAGATATATACATACCTACATATATATACATACATACATATGTACATACATACGTACATACATGTACATACAACATACATACCTACATACGTACATAAATGCCTACATACATACATATACGTGGTATGTTTTTGGATGGGCATACATGCATTGACCATGTCTTTACCGAGAATATTTTGGTTAATGAGGTTTTTATACCCATTTCAATTTTATTTGACATTCATCCACACAACTATGTGATTTGGAATGTGGAAATGTCATAAGAATTTCTTCTATTTTTGAGCAGTTGAATTTTGTAACTTAGTAGTATCAGCATCTTTGTGTCTTCAGTCCCAGTGTTTGTGCTTTTCTGTAATCATTATTATTGTTTAGTTTTAGTCCAAAGTACTGAGCCTTTTTACATGTAGCTGTTTTGGGTTTCTTCCCTCCATAAAGGGGTATTCTCACTGTTGTTTTCCAGTGGTGTATAGTTATTATCAACATCAAAAGTTTATGCGTGATGAACTCTTTTTTTCAAAAATAATTCCTCCTTCTTCTCTCTTATAATTTTGATTTGCATGCCTTGGATTACTTAATTTGAAGCAACTGCTACAGTAACACAATGTAATAATCTCAAATGAAATTTTTTGTTCATTGTGGTTGATTGAATTTGTTTTGTCATTTTTAAGAACTCTCATATCCTGGGAATGATTGATGCTTCACTTTTATTGGGGTGTGTGTTTTTGTGTTCTTTCATGTAGCTTTGGTTGCTTGAAAACCCTGAGACCTTTGTATTCTTTTGAAATGAAAAATGGGATTTCCATCTAAAATGATTTAGGAAATCCATTTTCCCCAACTCTGCGACCCAAAATTGGTATCTCTTTTCTCATTTCTTAAATGTTTTTGTTCGTATGGGTCTGATTTCAATGAAGGTTACCTAGTTCTTTATTTTTGCTTCTGTTTTGTAACCAATGTAGAGTTTCGTTTTTTTTCCTTGAAGCACTCATCATTATAAGATAGATGAAGGAGGGGGAAGGTTGAGAAAGATTCAGTCATAGGCAGATATGAAACAAAAATTTAAATAAGAACAGAGATTATGAAAAGCAATACTGTTGAGATCCACAATGGCTGTAACTATACACAACACACAAAAAAAATCGAAAGAAAAAGAAGGTGACAAATATGTTTAGTTGAACCTTTTAAGCATTCATAAAGCCTGGCCTCCAATCTTAGATTTCTCTAGGATTGGAATGAGATCACTTGTTTGGAATTGGACCACCCATGCCTGGGATTGTAATCTTAATTTCTCTAGGCTTTCAATTGTGTGTTTTTGAACGGGCATATATGCATGGACCTTGTTGTACTCTGAATTATTTTGGTTAATGAGGTTTTTATACACATTTCAACTTTATTTGACATTCATCCACACAACTAAGTGATTTGGAATGTGGAAATTTCATGAGAATTCTTCGATTTTTGACCAGTTGAATATTTAACTTAGTACCATATCATTATCTTTGTGTTTTCAGTCCAGTGTTGTGATTTATTGTTTTGTAATAATCTCAAATGAAATTTATTTGCTCATTGTGGTTGATTGAATTTGTTTTGTCATTTTTTTATATAACAACTCTCTTAATATGGTAATGCTCGATGCTTCATTTTTATTGGAGTGTGTGTTGTATTCTTTCATGTAGCTTTGGTTGCTTGAAAACACTGAAGTCAAGGTCAGGCTCAGTCAAGTAGTTGGCCTTCCAAATTGAGTTGAGTCTCACTGAGTTTCAAACAAGGGTTGTGGGAGTTCTTGCATCTTGAGGTAATTTTTTTATTTAGCTCATTTAGTATGATGATTTTGCAGGGAGATTTTCTATTTGAGTGTTTTTTTTACTTAGATATATCTCATTGTTTCAATATTGGAACTCTTTTTCTTTTTATTTCCTTCCCTCTCTCTGTCTGTGTGGGTTCCATAGTTTTTGAAGGTCTTAAGATTCTTGACTGTTTGATAATTTTGAGTAACGATTTGTAGATAATCTCGCTGTTAGTTCTCTTATTGTTTTTTTTTTTTTTTGTTTCTAATCAATTCACTTTTCCCTTTCATGTGTTTTGATTGCATGTGTCTTGTTCTTAGACTCTCTCTGTCTGTGGGGTTCCATAGTTCTGTGATTGTTTTATTTCTAATGGATTCACATTTATCCCTTTGTCTTTTGATTGCATGTTCCTCTTGTTCTTAGTGACTTTTATCTTGATTCATATGGCTTTGATTGGTTTCTAGTTCATGAAATTGTAGAAAAAAATCCAATTTATAATTTAGTTCTATGATTATTTTATTTGAAATTTATAAATGAATTCATATTATCCCTTTCAGTGTCTGAAATTTTGTGTTTTATTGCATGTTCCTCTTGTTCTTGGATACTTTCCCTCATTCATATGGTTTTGCTTGATTTGAAGTTTCATGATATTGTTGAGAAATTCCAAATTACAATTTAATGGTGAATCTGTAATTGATTTGCCTCTACAGTACCTTTTCTGAGAATATTTTTTTACTTCATTAACAGTGCTTAGATCCCCAATGTATTTTCTGATTTAAGGCATTTTTTGATTAAAATTATTTAAACTACGAATTGCTATGTCAATACTTTCGAATGTTCAAAGTATGCTCTTCTTTGGAGGTTCATAATTCCTCTTACGTAGAGATTTTGGTGTATATATGTAAAATGGAGCATGGATTTTGTATTATTTATATTAATGTATGTATAAGAGAAAATGGGGTTGTTTGTAATAATGTAAAAGCATTTAGCGGGGGTTGGAGTTTATAAGCGATTGGAGAAACACAATTACAAGAAAGTATTTTGGCACATGATACAACAAATCAGCATCGATCACTCATTACAGGTACGCTTCTTCATTTTTTATTTGATGATGGAAATGGATGATGATGTTAGTTTTAGGACATTTAGAAAATAATGAATGAAAAATATCTGCCTCAATGGGTTGCTAAAAAATTGATTACATAATAGTTCAAAAACTCAAAACTTGGGCTTAATTCGGTAATAGTTTGATTTGAGTGTGTGAATCTGAGTTTAAATTTCAAATTGATTTTTTAATTTGAGGACATTTTAGTTTTAGGACATTTTAGGAAATAATGAATGAATGAATATATGCCTCAATGGGTTGCCAAAAACTTGATTACATAATAGTTCAAAAACTCAAAACTTGGGCTTAATTCGGTCATAGTTTTTGAGTTTAAATTTCAAATTGATTTTTTCAATTTGAGGACATTTTAGGAAATAATGAATAAAATGAATACATGCCTCAATGGGTTGCTAAAAACTTGATTACTTGATAGTTCAAAAACTTGGGCTTAATTTGGTCATAGTTTGATTTTAGTTTGTGAATTGAGTTTAAATTTCAAATTGATTTTTTCAGTTTTATCGAGTTTTACCAAATTGATTTTTTAAGTTTTTATAGAGTCTGAAGGTTTTTCAAGTCATCTTAGTTACATCGAGTACATCCTTTTTTGGTCATCTTTTTTTATTTGATGAAGATTGCAATCGCCATGGTAATTGTTATATTCCTCTTTGGTTTGAATTGAAAGCTAAAGATTTTGGGACAATCCTAGTTATTGAAAAGTTCTAAAACTCAAAACTCGGCTTAACTCAATCATAGTTTAATTTGATTTTTGTTAGCTGGTCTAGTTAGAATTGAATCAAATTAATTAGCTGGTCTAGTTAGAATTGAATCAAATTAATTTTTCAAATTTTGTTAAATTTTCTAAAACGATTTTTTATGTCTTTATAAAATACTCCCTCCGTCCCATTTAAGTTGTCACATTTGAAATATTTGTATTTTTTAAGGAACTCCCTATCTATGACTAACACTCTATGTGATTTTATCCATTTTCAACACACTTTATAGTACTCTAATATAAATGAGACAACTATTTTAGGACAATTCTAAAATCCATATAAGACAACTAATTTGGGACAGAGGGAGTATAAAGTTTTCAGAGTATAGAGTGAGATGGAGTAACAATGAGTATTTGAACCATAATATAAATTAAATTTTAGAATAATTGCGATCTTTTAAGATAACTCTCAGTTATTATGACAAAAAATTAGGTTGTATGGTGTGATTAGGTTGCACCTATTAGAATTTTATACGTATACTTACATAAATACATACATACATATACCTACATACCTACATACATACCTATACATACATTATACATACCACATGCATACATATACATACATACATACCTACCTACCTACCTATACATACATTATACATACCACATGCATACATATACATATACATATACATACATACATACCTACCTATACATACATACCACATGCATACATACTTATATGCATACATACTTACCTATACATACATACCTACCTATACATACATACCACATGCATACATACTTATATACATACATACTTACCTATACATACATACCACATGCATACATATACATACATACATACCACATGCATACATACCTATTCATACATACCACATGCATACATACCTATACATACATACCACATGCATACATACCTACATATACATACATACACCCTTACATACATACCTATATGCATACATACGTACATATACATACATGCATACATACGTACATATACATACATACCTATATGCATACATACCACATGCATACATACACATACATGCGTACATATACATACATACCTACATATACATACATGCGTACATATACATACATACCTATATGCATACATACATATACATACATACCTACATATACATACATACCTATATGCATATATACCACATGCATACATACACATACCTACATACATACCTACATACATACATGCCTACATATACATACATACCTATATGCATACACACACATACATACATACACATACGTACACACATACATACATATACACATACATACACATACCAACCTATATACATACATACATACCATGCATGCCTACACATACATATACATAACATACCATACATACTTACATACATCATACATACCATGCCTACATATACACATACATACATACACATGCGTACAAACAAACACATACACCTACATACACACCATACCTATGCACATACATACACCTACATACATACATACACATACGTATAGACAGACACATACACCTACATACATACATACACATACGTATAGACAGACACATACACCTACATACATACATACCTACATTCATATATACATATACATACATACCTACATATATATACCTATATACCTACAGAATACTACATACATATCTATCTATATATACTACATACCTATATATACATACATAGCTACCTACATGCCTACATAACTACATAGCTACATACATACCTAGATACATACCTACATATCTACCTACGTATGTATGTTTGTTTGATCCAATTTGATTACACAATAGTTCAAAAACACAAAACTTGGGCTTAAATCAGTCTTTTGATTTCAGTTTGTGGATTAAGTTTAAATTTTGAATTGAATTTTTTAGATTCATCGAGTTTTGTCGAATCAATTTTTTTTTTTTTTTTGAGTTTTTACTGAGTCTATTTTTTTTTTTTTTGAGTCAACTGAGTTAGACCGAGTAGAAAATCTTTCAATTGGATTAAAATTCTCAAATAGTTGTGATATTTTAAGATAACTTTGGGTTATTACAACATGTAAAATCTTTTTTATCTAAACGTAAAGGTAGTGATTGGTTTGCTTGAACGTTTCTTATTTTTATCATGGATGAGTGAAAATGAGATTTTGTGTTTGTTTGATTTCAGTTTGTGGATTAAGTTTAAATTTTGAATTGATTTTTTGAGTTTAGTTTAATCCCTTTTTTTTTTTTTTGAGTTTTTTTACAAAGTCTAAAGTTTTTTTTTTTTATCTTTAAAAAAAATATATTTTTTGAGTCAACTGAGTTAAACCGAATAAAATTGAATATTTGATATAAATAAAATAATTAGATTAAATTCTAGAATGAATAGTTATGATATTTTAAGATAACTTCGGGTTATTATAGCATGTAAAATAGTTGTTATGATATTTCTTATTTCAATGTAATTTTGTGTTTGTATTAATATAAAAGTATTTAAGTGGGGCATGGGATGTGTTTGTATAGCAGGTGGTTGCGTTATTATGTGTATATGTACGATAGAGCATGGGATGTGTGTATATGTACGATGGAGAATGGGATTTGTACATGGATGTGTAACATGTATTTGATAGAGTCAGCAATAGGAGAAGACACAATTACAAGAGATTATCGGCACATTATACAACAATTAAGAACAACAGATCCTCAAAATCATAGTCACTAAAGGTATGCTCCTTCTTATTTAGTTCCCATTTTTTATTTGACGTTGACTGTTGATTGTTATGAATGATGACAATGCTTTAAGACATTTAGGTTTAAAACAAAATAATGAATGATATGCCTCAATGGATGGTAAGGATTTTGTAGTGAATGATCCGAAAAATGATGCTTGATTTCATTAAATACTTCAAATTGATTTCAGTTTGTGATCAAGTTTTTGAGTTTATCGAGTTTTCTGGATCGATATTTTTAGATAAGTGACTTCAAAATGAAAATGGGGTTGTTGTAAAAAAAGCATTTAATGGCGATGGAATGAATTAAAGTGATAGGAGAAGACACAAATACAAGAAGCGTAATGTTATTACATACACCCCCAATTTCTTTTTCCATGCACAACTTTTGATTTTTTCTTTTATATTCCAAATCTACCCTTCCTTGTTTTCCTGAGAAATGTTACCTGTTTTCAAGTTCCAAGGTAGCCCAACCTTCTTTTAAGTCATCTTCTGCAACTCAACTGGTTCAAACTCACAGTCCTCTTTCAAATGATTCACGGATGTTCTTCGCTAATTCGGCAGCTCTCCTCCTCATATCCTCTCCCCTCTTTGGATGCCATCTGTGGATGTGGGTGGGCCAGGATTTCCATCTGTGGAGCCCAGTCTCCTACAACCATTCCCGTCCCTTCCACTCTTTTTTCATAATCTTTTGGTAGCCAAGCTCTCTTATCTTCTTTTCCGTCTGCAAATATTTTCCTCTGTCCGCTTCTCACAACACCCATATGAATCTTTGCTTACTGCGTTCTAGTCCGACCGAAAGCTCTCAGACTTGCTCATCAGATATCGACTGACATCGTCCCAAAGGAGACGTAGGAACCGATTTTGAGGTTGTTTATCTAGCCACTCCATGCAATGATGACGTCCAATGCCATTCATGTTGAGAGTTGAGACTTGAGATATATAGGATTAACGGGCCTGCACATATAGAAGAAGATGAACTTAAGCTAGGGCTTAAGTCACTCTACTGGGCTTAGGCCCAGTAGACCCATAAGTGGGGCTGGCCCAGAACAAAAGTCTCTTCTTCCTGAGGAATGGTTCCCAAGTCAACATATCAAGAAAATCGCCTTCTACGGGCCTGCACATATTGAACAGATTGCCAAATGCCGACATCATTTGATGATGACTCTGCACAAACTCAATGAAGCAATCCATCAAGCAGCCTTCCCATGAGAGAGACGGCAATTCAGGGAGTTTGATTTTGAATGATATTTCTCTACTTCTCAATAGATTCAAGGCCGTGGAAAAGGTGTGCGAATGCGGGGATGCAATGGAAGGCGTAGGCCTCTACGTTATCATGAGATTCCATGAGAGGATCATGTACTAAGGCGATGGGACGAGAAACGTGAGAGGATCATGTACTACGGAGACGGAACGAAACATGAGAGGATCATGTACTACAGCGACGGGACGAGAAACAACCGCAAGAGATCTGAGGAGAGCGGAGAGGGGAGGTGCAGGGAAGCGGTTCCCCAAAAGAAAAGGAAAGGGGAGAAAAAGAGGAGAGAACAAAATGGGAAGATGAAAAATAAGGAAAAAGGATGTAGGGTAAAAATAGGAAAACAAAAAGAGGGGTGTATATATCGCTACCTTACAAGAAATTATCAACACATTAGCCAACAACAATCGGTTATTACAGATACGTCCCTTTTTTTAGTTCCCATTTTTTAGTTCTGATGATCGAAATGGATGATTGTTATGATGATGATGATAACACTTTAAGACATTTTAGGTTTAGTCAAATAATGATAGGTCATAATGACCAATGCATCTTAGATCCAATTTGATTTATGAATGACCTATATTTCAATTTGATTAAAAAAGCATTTAGTGGGGGTGGATTGAATTAAAACGATAGGAGAAAACGCAATTATAAGAAATTATCAATACATTAGATAACAACAATCAGTTATTACAGCTACGTCCCTTTTTTAGTTCCCATTTTTTATTTGATGATGGAAATGGATGATGTTGATTGTGATGATTGTTATGGTGATATAACATTTAAGACATTTAGGTTTAGTCAAATAATGATGGATGATTTTGTGTTTGTGATATAAAAGTGTTTTTAGTTGGGGAGATGGTTGTGATATAAATGTAGGTACAATGGAGCATGGGATTTTAATGTACTAAAGTGAGTTAGGTAGAGAGAACATGGGGTTGTTTTGTGTATAAAGTGAGTAATTGTATACACAATTACATACTCCAATCAAGGTAATTTCAGAGGCGTCAAAAAGAGAACTCAGATAGCTACAGGAATAGTTATTAAAGTGGAAATTTCTTCCACACTTTATTGAATTTGATATTATTTAAGAGTAGAAATTGAAAAAATAATCAAAATAACTTAAATTCGTCATTATTTAGGAGAAAAATAGAATAAAGTTACTAGACTTTATTTTCCATGTTCTTGAAAATTTTGAGATTTTTCCATTTTTTTCAAAATATTTAAAATTCTCAAATTTGTAATTTCAAAATCAAATTTTAATATCTAAATGACCGCAAAATAATGATAAAATTACACAAAAATGAAGAGTAAAACTTTCTTCATTTTCTATGTTTTATTTTTATTTTTTAAAGAATAAAATTTGGAGGACAGAGAATGTGTATCAGCCTGTAACGGTCAATAGTACACCGATACGAGTATAACGGCGCACCGTACCGATACACCAAATTTTTTATCCTTGCTCTAAGGATATCTCGACATTGAAATATAAGTATGAAATACATTCACTTATTTTGTCAAACTAAGATTTATATTTAGATCGTTTTAGATTTTTAAATAACCCATATTGACATCTGCTTCGTATTGTCAAATTCGGATCCAAATTTAGATTTCCACAAAACTATAAATTTTGTCATTCTCCTCGATAAAACAAAAATAAAATTAGTTAAATAGTTAAGTTCTAATATAAAAACGTAATGACTAGAAATTTTATAAAAAAAGCCCAAAAGACCACTCTAATAACTAAAATGAAAATTATTGATTTCTAATTAATCTTTATTTAAACATTTTTGTATATTTAATGTTGGCCTAAAAGTTAAATCTGTCTCCTGAGTTGGCTATCGTGACTGAGTCTGACTGACTCATGTGTTGTCAATTTTGTGATTGAGTCAATCTATGTCACACCTTCTAGAGCTTGAAACTTGATTTGACCTATAAACCTTAGTTAAAACTGGCTTAAATATCTTGGATTTCTAAGTGCATTTAGCCCTACGAAAAGCTCTTGTTATCTATCAAATATATCCAAATATCCTGTGTTCTTGCAATATAAAAAAATATTCACTATAGTTCAACCCAATGATGGCAAATGAACACTCGAAGTACTCTCCATCATGTCCAAATTTCACCAACTCCAACTCATAGACACTTGAGTGAAATATAGGGCCTTGGAAACTTGACATTGTTCATCTTCAAAAGTTTCGACGATTGTCTCATACCTTGGGTCTAGGTAGGTCCCAAGTATTGCTCCTAGGTCTCCTTTCTAGCTTTTCAAAGTTATCTCGGACGTTCCGAGATGGATAATTGTTGTTCCGAAGTTCATATTTGTGTCTTTGATCCTGCCTTCCAAGCTCTGCCTCGGAACACATATATCCTTCATTCCAAAGTTCAGTGACTAATCCAGGCTTTAGGTACTTCTTCGGAAGTTCCGAACTGAACTCATGTAGGTTCTGAAGTTTGTGAAACTAATCGTTGGAGGGTCAAACTATCTGTTGGAATATGGACTTCGAAAGTTCCGAGGTTACACAGACAGGTTCCGAAGTAAAGATCTGTTGGGAAAATCTTATCTATTGAAACCAAGCCTATTTGAGTGGCAAGGATTGATTCTTTTGAGCCAATTTTTCCCCACTATTTAAGTATCCCAACCAATCTAAGAGCACTCTCTGAGCTTCTTAAGCTCAACCTAGAATGTGTACTTAAGAACTCTCTTTGATCTTCCATAAACATCTTATCTTAATCTTTGGTTTGGCATTCATTGGAGCATCTATACTTCACCAAAGAACCAAGTCGAGAAAGACATTAAAGGACAAGCCAAAACTACTTCAAGCTACAAGAGGCTATTGTTCCTGGTAATATTCTCAATTTCTACTACTTTCCATTATTCATTGAGATAATTGTAAATCCAAGAAAGGTGTTTTCTTGGTGTGTCAGTGTAATCTTCACCCTTGAAGAAAATCAAGTGTTGTACCGGTTCGACCTCTACCCGTGAAAGAGATCAAATGTTTTAATTTGTTTAGTTCATAATAGAATTCTCAAGTGGTGTACTTGCATACTAATCTAATTAGACTTCAATAACTTGATTTGGAAGATTTATTGGACCAATTTGCAAAGACCAAATAATAGCCTAATACTTTAAAGAAATTAAAATTCCGCCATAGTACTATTCACCCCTCATCTCTAGGACTATTCTAGATATTAACCTAGTTGACTAACATTTAATTTCAACAAAACAAAGTAATACTTGACCAGTTGTACTTTAACCTTTTAGTTTATTTAATTTAAAATAGGTGCTATATATATAAAAGTAATATTTTTATTTAAGTTTTGCATATTAAATATTATTTACTAAATTTAAAAGGTCATAAAACCTTAGCACAATTCAAATTAAAAACCTTGTAATAGAAAATAATCAAATATTTGTTGACTGAGACCAAATTTTGTTAACTAATTTTAATCTATCAATAGTATACATTATACATAAACTAAAGGATTGATCATCAGATCTTTCTTTGAATATAACTAAAAATTAGCTTGATCGGATCAAATTTAAATTAAATCAAATTAAAATATAAATATGTTATTATTTATAGTCAACCTAATCTAAATCGAACTCGTTTCATCTTCAGTCATTCTTACCTCTAGATGAGGCTCACAATGATGTGTAGTAAAAAAAATAAGTTTATATAATAAGAAAACCAAAAGTCATTTAGATTCCATTTTTTCTAATTAAAAGTATATTATTTCTCCTAATTATAAAATTGTCTCAACTTAAGTTGTGAAGAAATTGTATCAGTGAAAAGTTTTTGACTTAATTATATTTACTAGAAAAAATAATTGAGTTGCACAAGAAATTTTAGATTTGATTAGGCTTACTTAAAAAATATCCAAAGTACTTAGATCGAAATTAATATATAAATATTATAAAATAAAAAAAATTATGAAAAATATTTAAAAGTCAATATGTTCAAAATTTCAATAAAATAAATTTAAGGTTTATCAATCTTGATAAATATCGATTAAAATGAATTTTTTATTAAAAAATTAATGTAAAAAGAAGAATAAATGATAGAAAAACGGTTGTTGGGAAACCATACATACAAGAGAGCACTCTCTTCACAGTATTTGAAGTTGTATTAACCTGGGCTTTGACATCAGAACTTCGGCGGGAGAGAAGTGTGAAGGTATTATTGGAAATGTGACAAAAATGCAAAAATCATCACCCATAAATAAGAATAAATTGAAAATAAATTTTTAATGACATTCGACTCTTAAATGGCTGAATGGATAAATGCCACGTGTCCTGATTTTAATTATTTAACATTTTAACGTGACTCATAGTTATGAATTTATGAGGCGCCTAAAACTATAAATGCCAAAGCACCATTGCATTGTTGTTTCCTCGTTAGCCATGAGTAGATCGAGTACTAACGTCGTTAGACAATTCTAAAACCTAAAACCCAATTTGCTTTGCTTTAACCATTTAAAAAAAGAAAACCAATTTGCTTTGAACTCCCTCACTCTAAAACCCTATTTCGATCTCGATCTCGATCTTGATGTGGAGAAGGGGATGTGGGGAAGTTTCTCTAGTGGCTGTCGCACTCCGGGCCCAATTTGGGATTTCGAAGAGATGACTTAGGTGGAGGGCTCCACCATACCTGTTGTACTTCTGCATTTTTCATGTTTATCTCTGCACAAGTTCTTTGTCATCATATCTGAGCAGTTGTCGTCAGTATGAATCTTCTTAAGTTGTAACTGCTTGGTTTCTAGCACATCACGTATCCAATGATCTCACATCAATGTGTTTTAATCTTGAGTGAAATGTCGAATTCTTACTCAAATGGATGTCACTTTGACTATCGCAGTACAGGATGTACTTCTATTGTTCTTGCCCCAATTCCTGTAGGAATCTCTTCATCCATAACATTTCCTTGCACGCTTCCGTAGCTGCAATGAACTCTGCCTCTGTAGTTGACAAAGCAACACATTTTTGTAGCTTTGATTGCCATGAGGTAGCTCCCCCTGCAAATGTAATTAAGTATCCTGAACTTTCTAAAGTCAATATCTCCAACCATGTCTGCATCTGTGTACCCAATTAGTTTAGGCTTACCACTTCTAAAGCACAAAGACATTTTGGAAGTACCCCTTAGATATCTAAGAATCCACTTCATTGCATTCCAGTGTTTTTTGCCTGGACTGGACAAGAATCAACTGACCACACCAACAACGTGTGTAATGTCAGGTCTTGTACACACCATTGTATACATCAAGCTTTCGACGGCAGAGGCATAGGGAACCTTGTTAATTTCTTCTTCTCTTTCTCATTGGTAGGACTCTGCTTTGAACTGAGTATGAAGTGACTGGCAAGTGGAGTAGCAACCGACTTTGACACGTCCATGTTGAATCGTTTTAGTACTTTTTCTATGTACTTTTTCTGTGATAGCCATAACTTCCCATTCTTTCGATCACGGGAGATGTTCATACTGAAAATTTGTTTTTCTGGTCCTAAATCCTTCATAGAAAAGGATTTACTTAATGCTATCTTCAGATTATTAATTTTGCCACTGTCATGCCCCACAATCAACATAACATCAACGTAGAGAAGAAGTATGATGTCAAACTGAGAATCTCTTCACAAAAACACAAGGTCTGAAGTTGTCCTTTGATACTCATGCTCAATCATGAAGGAGTCAAACTTCTTGTTCCATTGACGCAATGCCTGTTTCAATCCATACAGACTCTTCTTCAATCTGCAAACAAGGTCTTCTTTACGTTTGACCTCAAACCCCTCTAGATGGTCCATATAAATCTCTTCCTCCAATTCACCATGGAGAAATGCAGTCTTCACATCAAGTTGTTCAATCTCGAGATTCAAGCTTGTAGCCAAACCAAGTATAACTCGGATGGATGACATCTTCACCACTGGTGAGAAAATTTCTTCAAAATCGATCCCTTTTCTGTGCAAAACCCTTAACGACTAGCCTTGCCTTGTATCTTGGTCGTGAGTTGTTCTCCTCGGTCTTTATCCTGTACACCCACTTGTTTTTTAGTGCCAAACAAATTTAACCAAATCATAGGTGTGGTTCTCATGTAAGGATTTCATCTCTTACATGGCTTTCAACCACTTTCCTTTTTGCTCATGTGCTATAGCTTCCTGGTAGCACTTTGGTTCTCCTCCGTCTGTAAGCATAACATACTCATCTGGAGAGTATCTTCTTGAGGTTTGGCAATCTCTAGTTGATCTTTTGAGTTGAGACTCAACCGTTGGCTCTAGAGAGTGTTGGACTTTTGGGTCTTCTTTATCTATATCATCAGCATTTTCGACTGTGTCTCCCCATTACCATGCACCAAGGGTGAGGGAAGTGGATCCAAGTTAACTGGATATTCATTGGGGGATTCAGACTTCTCACCTTTGTGAATATCTTCAATGGTCTGGTCTTCAGAGAATACAACATCTCTGCTCCTAACAATCTTCTTGTTGATTAGGTCCCAAAGCCTGTATCCAAACTCTTCATTTCCATAGCCCAAGAAAATGCATTCTTTCGACTTGGCATCGAGCTTCGATCTCTCAGCTTTAGGATATGGACGAACGCTCTACAGCCGAACACTTTCAAGTGATTATAAGAGACACCTTTCCCAGTCCAAAATTTGTTGGCACGACACCATTCAACTGTGCCGAAGGAGAAAGATTAATCAAATCAATTGCGGTCATCATAGCTTCGCCCCAGAAAGTGTTGGGCAGTTTGGCATGAGATAACATGCATCTAATTCTTTCAAAGATCGTCCGGTTCATTCTCTCGACCACGCCATTATATTGAGGAATCTTTGGAACAGTTCATTCATGTCTAATTCCATTTCTTTTGCAATAATGTTTGAAGGATCCAATGTACTCTCCTCCATTGTCGGTGCGGATACATTTCAGGGTCATGCGGGTCTCTTCGACGTTGACCTAAACTTGCTTGAATACATCTAGCACTTGATCTTTGGTTCTAAGTGCATAGGCTCAAACTTTCCTGGAATAGTTATCAATGAAAGTAACAAAATATCTTGCACCAGCAAGAGTACAAGTCCTTATAGGACCGCAAACATCAGAATATACAACATCTAAAATATTAGGTTTCCTAGCTGCAGGTTTAGAGTGAAAAGAAATTCTATGTTGCTTTCCAGCTAAGCAATGTTCGCATTGTTTGAGAGACATACCTTTCACCCCAGTGAGAACCTTCTTTCTAGATAAAGTCTGCAGGTCTTTCTCACTCATATGACCAAGCCGTTTGTGCCATAGCTCGATTGACGAATCTTGTCCGAGAGCATTCACAAATCCACTGTTGATTTTAGCATGTGTCAAGTAGAGTGTTCTCCTTCTTTCCTCTGGCCAGCACTAGAGAACATTTGCTGAGCTTCCACTTTTCATCACCAAGACATTGGTGTGGCCTTCATCATCAAGCATTCCGGTGGATATCAAGTTGAGACGCATGCCCGAAACATGTCTCACATCTTTGAGAACCAAGCGACAGCCTGTATTGGTTTCAAGATAGACTTCTCCCCTTCCCACGATCTTTGACAATTTATCATTTCTCATCCTAACATGACCTAAACTCCATTGGTGTAGGATGAAAAGAAGTCCTACCGTGAGGTTACGTGAAATGATGCACCGGAATCAACTATCCAACATGTGTCTTGAGATGTTAGATTAACGCAATTATTATCATAAGCAATGATTACCTCATCTCTGGTGGAAACAGTAGCAGTTGTGTCCTTGGCTTCATTTTTCTCATTGTTGTTGCGATTGTCTTGCTCCTTTTTGAGTTGTCTACACTCCATTTCATGTGACCTAGCTTGCCACAGTGATACCATTTTAAGTCACTTCTTTGCTTGGACCTGCCCCTTGACTTGCCTTTCGACTTGTCACGGTCTTGTGATTTTCTATCTTTGCCTCTTCCACGCTTTCTGTGACGAGGGCCTTGACCTGGTCGATATTGTTCCTTCCCTCCTCGTTCTTCATTAAACATGCTATCTTTCACCGTGGTCATGGTGAGCACACCTTGAGGAGCAAAGTTACTTAATGACACCACCAAAGTGTCACAACTGTCTGGCAAGGAACTGAGTAACAATAATGCTTGCATCTCATAATCAAGCACCATCTTCATGGTAGTCAATTGATTCACCAAGCCTTGGAAGTAGCTCAAGTGTTCAGCAACATTTCGTCCATCTTTGAATTTCAGGTTCACCAATCGGCGAATCAACGAGGCTTTGTTTTGTGCAGTCTTTCACTCATGCATGGCCTTCAATTTTTTCCACAATGAGTGAGCATTGGTTTCTTGTGCTACGTGATGAAAGACACTTTGATCGACCCATTGCCGAATTTGTCCAACAGTTTTTCTATTCATAATCTCCCATTCTTTGTTAGTCTTTCCTTTTGGTTTGCCATCATCACCTTGTATAGGCTTATATAAATCTTTGCAATAAAGAATGTCTTCCATTCTTGGCTTCCATATTGAATAATTTGATGACGTTAGTTTGATCATTACAAATGACGATTCCTCCATTTCAGTTCACACAAAACCAAATAATGAACCAAGCTCCTGATACCACTTGTTGGGAAAGAACTACTGTCAATTTGTTATATAGAAATCCCTGGATCAAATGTTTTCCCAAATGTGTGAATGAAATAGAAAGGTAATAAAATAATCTAACAAGCAACCACATAAAAGTAACACAAAGATTTACGTGGTTCGGCAACATGCCTACATCCACGGGACAAACTTTGAATTGGTCTTCCACTATAAAATGGGATTACAAGCAACTCTCTCTTAAACAAGAGAGGATAAACAACATCAAGAGTATAAAACTCAACGATAACAAAAACAATCTCACCGAAGTGGTTGCGTTGTCGTCTCTTGTAAAATCACCTTTGGAGATATCACCACGGAACTCTTCCTTGTATCCACAAGAGCTAAGTGAGGCTCTTTCTCTCTCACTCTCCAAGTGTCTCTCACTTGAAACTTGAACTGGTGGTCTATTGAAATGAGGAGAGAAATGGGTTTATATAGGCTTTAGGAGAGGTGTGAAAAACTAGACCATAAAGAGATCCTTTCAAGTCCCTAGGAGGCTTTTCCATTTTCAATAGGACTTCTTCAATTTCTATGAGACATCTCCAATTTCAAAGAGATATCTCCAATTCCTAAAAGGCCTTCCTCATTCCCATGAGGCATCTCCAATTTCAATGAGACATTGCTCATTTCAAGGAGGCTTTACCACTTCCAAAGTCCATGAACCTTGGGATGCCAAATGGTTTCCTCCACTAAGGAGGGAAACCCAACATTTCCTGGTTCAGAGGCAACATCAATAGGCAACACATTTTGCCCTCTCTGTCTTCAGATCCCATGCAACACATTTTGCCCTCTTTGTCTTCTTGTTCAAGAAGACATGCTTCATCTTCTGTTTTGTAGCTTCGTGTGGTCTATCTAGGACAAACTTATGCTCAAATTCAACTTCTTACCTTCTACTAGTAGAACTTTTATTACTCAGCAAGCCAAAGATCTGGTTAATTCCTCCTCTAATCCTTGCCCTTTGGCTGCTAAGTTATCTATTCCAGCGCTGATATGGCACTGTTGGATCGAACGGAATAACCGCATCTTCAACTGTCATTCTAAGAGGCCTGATATCATATTCTCCCTCATCTAAGTGATATAAGATCTAGGTTGTTGTTTCTTCTCTTGAACTCCAATCTTCTTCAAGCTCCCAATTGTTTCTCTGCCTTATGGGAACTACCTCCTGCGATGCCACCTATGTTAAGCCACCGGATCCCTCAGTTCACAACACAATCTCCATTTCAAATTCCATGTTGCTAAATTTCCTCTGCATTGACAATCATTTCCAACTTCAAAGTCTGTACATTGGAGTTGATGGTGAGATAATTGGATCTGCTAGTTGGGCTCTTAGTAACCACACCGACTCTTGTTCCACTCTTCTTGGGCTTCATAAAGGGCTTCACTGTCTAGTATTAAAAAAGCTAACTTTGGAGAAAATTTATTACAACAATTTGGAGGCCTTTCGTATGTTGAAGACCATCTGCTCTGATTGGCGAACTTGCACTTTGTATGCCCCTACATATTTTGTTCTGAAACGTCTTCCTTGCGATATGGATTGTATTACTCCTATGCAGGACAATGTTTACAGGTTTTACTCAAAAGACTTATGCTGCCTCAACGATATCCCATCCAGTGGAGGTGTTCTGATTAACAATTGAGCCTTCCCTGTTCTGTTTTACCCTGTGGATGTTGCGTTCCTCCATTGACTTCTCTTGGTGGATTTGTTTTTGGAAGTTGTTTTCTGTTATCTGGCCATGCCCTTGCTTGTTTTTTAATGTTGTATTTTGCGCCCTTTCCTTTTAGTGAATAATATTCTTACCCTTCATTAAAAAAAAAAGGAAATAGTTTTCACCTCACTCATGTAAGAAATTAAAAGACTTCTAGATTATCCAAATATCAAAACTTAATTGCATATAAAAATTTTAATTATTTAATCTAAATCCAAAGAAAGCTATGACTAAAAATTTTGTACCTTTAAAATTATTTTATTTTAACAAATCTAGAAGTTCAGGTATATTTCATATTACAATTTGGACTACAATGAAAGATCCATGTAAACTGTGCTGGATTGAGATAGACACATCTATTCTTTAAAAACAGTTATATATTGTTCAAAACATTTTTCATAATATGAAATAAAAGCTTTTTTGAATGAGCAAATAGATTAGTACTCTGTTTCATTTTAGTTGTTTTATTTGAAATATTTATATTTTTAAAAGAACTCTCTATATAAATCTACCACTCCATGTAATTTCATCCATTTTCAACACATTTTATGCAATTTCAATATAAATGAGACAACTATTTTGAAACAATTTTAAAATTCATATAAGATAATTAAATTGGGACAAATGAAGTATTATTTGAAATTAACTAAAATAGTATAAGTTTTAGAAAGAAAAAAAAAATCCAACACGGTGATCTCAAGGCTAGCAAAAATTGTTACTTAATTTGGAGGGGTTAATTTTAGGATCAAGAATCATCTAAACATCTTGATTTGGAGGGGTTAACTACTTTCCGTTGAACTTACGTGAGGTGTAAATTAAAATCTTTATACATCCACTTTGTCAGTTGACGTGTAACTGTTGCAATAATAAGATCCATGCCGTGTCCGTACCTCGAGCGAAGAGCATTCTGCAATTAAACTCCTAACCTGATCGAGACGATGGGCCACGTGGACTGACCAAACCAAAACAGGATTGGATTCCGTAGTAAAGTACGTACGGATGGACTTTCACCAATTTTACAAATTCGCCACTCTATCTTCACCTATTTAAGCTCTTGCATCCATGTCTTTCTAACTCAACTCAAGCGTAGGACCCACCTCTCTCTCTTTCACTCACTACATATACGCAGCAGTAGTTAAGAAGCCAAGAAGAAGATGGTGATGGAAGGGGAGAAGAGAGTGAAGGTGAAGAAGGGATGGTTAGCAGTGAGAGTAGGATTAGAAGATGATGAAGGCAGCTCCCATCGATTCTTGATTCCCATATCCTATCTCTACCATCCTCTATTTAAGAGCTTGCTTGAGAAAGCACAAGAGGTGTATGAATTCCACACAACAGGGCCTCTCCGGCTACCATGCTCCGTCGGGGATTTTCTTCACCTTCGGTGGCTCATCGAGAGCGAGACACAGCACTGCCACCCCTCCAAATCCTTCGCTCTTCATGCTTGTTGAGATGAATTATTCCTCTCTTTTATTTTTCTATTTTTTCTATGCTTTTTTGTTTTGTTACTATGTACGACCATATGTTTCATTTGATTCACTTACCCTCCTTTTTGGAGCTGTAATTAACACATTTATGGGTGGCGAAATAGGTTTGCTCGATTATAAATATAATTGCAATCAATTTTGATTTTATGGAAGAATGAAAGCTTTCTATCCTATTTTCTAATAAGTTGTGATCATGATTTTTAGTTCTCAAAGTTCAATTTGCATTTTCATTAGTTGACTTTGGTAGCTTATCATTTATGGACATTCTTTTATTCGCTTATAAGCGGCAGACACCTATTATGCCAGCGAATTCCCTTTGTCCGGTGCTGGCCGGCAGTTGTACAAACCAAGTCGTGACAGTCGTATAAAGTCTTTATAAAAATTAATATTGTTCAGTTTTTCTCGTAAAGGAAAGAGCTCATTTCATTTATTTATAATCAAAGTTATAACACATATGGATAAAAGAAATTCAAATAACAAGATAATAGGAAATTTAAAATCGAGATAAAGATAAAGCAAAATTATCATAATTTTGTGCACCGATAAGAATTCTACCATTCAAATGATTTGCACCGTACTTTTATTGTCTCTTATTTATCATAATAAATTGATAATATTTTTATTTTGCTCTTTCACTTTTTTACTCTATTATGATAAAATAAAGAATAAAGAGGACTCACTATCCCATTTTAATACAAGTACCGACTCAAAAATCAATTATCCATATTATTACTTTGTTACCAATAAAAAATAGTTAATCAAAATTAATTTAATTAATTAAAGACATTGGTTGCCAAAGTATCTATGCCAGCCAACACGTAACCGTTTCAACTTGCCGGCAGTTATACGACACAGAACATTCTATGTAATTAAACACTATAACCTCACAAAATTCTTCACCAAACGGAAAGGGATTTCGTAGTCCGTACGAACGGATGGAATTGCTACAGATTTACAAAATCACACGGAACGGGATTCCGTAGTACAAACGAACTGATGGAATTGCTACAATTTTACAAAATCACCACTCTGCTTATTACCTATATAAATCTTACAGACATTTGCCCCTCTTACTCGGCATAAACGTGGTACCAACTTCAATTGACTGCTGCTCTCACAAAACTCAGTAAGCAAACGAAGAAGATGAAGATGATTCAAGAAGAGAAGAGAATGAAGGTGAAGAAGGGTTGGTTGACAGTGAGAGTAGGATTAGAAGATAACGAAGGCGGCGGCTTCGATCGATTCATGATCCCCATATCCTATCTCTACCATCCTCTCTTCAAGAAACTACTTGAGAAAGCAGAAGAGGTATATGAGTTCCACACAACAGGGCCTCTCAGACTACCATGCTCCGTTGACGATTTCCTTCACCTCCGGTGGCTCGTCGAGAAAGAAACATAGAGCTGACACCAATCCAGTTCCTTCTCTCTCCTTGCCTGTTGAAATGAATTCTTCTTCATTCTTTTTCAAGCTTCTCTGTTTTGTTACTCTGTACCACCACATGGTTTCATTTCTCTCACCGTCATTTTTTTTGCTGTAACTAATACAATAGTTGATGTAGAGGTCCTTTTGATGTGGCTTACATCAACACCAGTTATTGATAGAGTTACCCACCACGATTTCTACTGTTAAGTATTTCTAAACTTATAAACAATACTTTATTAATTCAAAGGGCTTATAGTGACGGCTGGGAACCTGTCTTAAGCAAGAGTTTTGAATTTGATTCACACTCCACTCTAAGGAGCAACTCTAATGATTCTGTAATATCCTTTGAGCCTAAAAGATCTTCATTATTATACCATGAAAAATTTTGTTGGTTGGAATTAGATTATTTAACTAATTGTACAAGGCATGACATTTTGTGTTGATCAGTAATTTGGTATGGTGCTAACATATTGAAGAACAATTCTCTTCCTGGAGAGTTTTTAATTTCCATCCAGATGTTTTCTTATTCATTTTTTAGAATAATTTTTAATGTTTGATTAGGTTTATCTTTTAAGTGGAGATTCAATCCTAAGTAAAGCATTCCACCTTCTTCTTGTTTTCTAAAATTTCCATAATGTTTCTGGATAAATCTAGGTTCGTTCCACAGGAGAAAATAATCTTGGATTTATATACGTTGACTCTCAGCCAATCTTTCATTTAAAAAAAAAGGAGGCACATCTTAACACGGTCATTATCTTTTAGAAGGCATAGGTTTTTCAGATTTCTCACTTTGCCCCGCAGAAATGGTGTAATGACTCATTCCGAAATTTTCTGATTCTTTTTAGGAGACTTTCGGAAATTCTAATGTTATATCATGATTCTAGCCATACAAACCCGTGATGATGACGTGGAGATTCACTTCATTCACAAACATGGCTTATGATTTAGAGACTCGCCACCAAACATTTCTGTGGTGTTCAAGACAAAGAATCAGGTCTACCCTGCCCGGTTATCTGAATTAAAAAAATGAACCAATTAGTATAAAGAGTCCAACGAGAAAGAACAAGAGACTTACGCGTCAGCATTTTCCTTGGATTAAATGGATATTTTGCCTAATAATTATTGTTAAGACCAAAATGTTTCGACCTCTTAGAACATATGACTAATTTTTGAAATATGTATAAACCTCCATATTCATACATACTGGATAATAATATAAAGAATGACCTTTTATGTTGAGAGTAACTTTAAGACCTTCCATATCTCAGGCAGATTCTTAACTGCCAAGCCAACCCTTGTATTTATCTTGCCTAATAAATTAGAAGCAAAGTTTTAATTCTTTAAGTTTTTTACGTAGATTTGACTATAGTTGTAATTTTTAGTTGATCTAGATGTTAGACCAAGCAAATTTAGTCCAGTCTAAATCCATTAACTCATCAAACAGTATTACATAAATATAAATATAAATCATTTTAGTTAGTATGTGTCATACCATATATTACATTGTATAGTTAACTTCCTAAGCCTAAAAGGATTCAAATTCTATACTTCTAATTCAACCTGATGCCGTCCAAATAATTCGACAACCCGATTGGATGTCCATGTCAATTTCGATGCCTCATAAAATCATTCAAAATCAGGACTCAATATGGATTACACGGTGGAAGCATCACATGTTAAATATTTTCTATGTTCTAATTTAGTTGTCTCATATGACTGTCTCAAAATAATTGTCTATATTCTATATTTACAAATTACAAGTACATGTAGATTCTATCTCTCTATTTATCTACTTTGGCTCATGAAACTATTCTTAAAAAATTCATTAGTTTAACATAAATTTTGAATTTCTTCAATTCGAATCTAAGAATCAAGTTTTGTTGGGACATGAAGATTCATTCATCCACCACCTGGCTTATGATTTAGACATTATGATTTCTGATGGTGAAGTTCTCACATAACAAATTTATTTTATTTTATTTTATGATCAAGACATAAAATCAATCCAAAGCTGCCAGCTGCCTAATAAAAGGAATTTTTTTACTTACTTAAGGAGCTAATGAATAAAAAAAAACTAATGAGAAACTTCATACGTCACTTTTGATGGATCTTTTATCTAATAATTTAGAAGAAAATTTTTAGTTTATTTAACTTTTTTCTAATTGATGTAAATGTAGACGCAAAACAGTTCATATCAAAATCCAAATTCATCAAGTCATCAATCTCAATCACATGGCAATAAATATAAATCCTATTAATCAGCATGTCATATCAAATAACATATATTATTAATAATATTATATCTTATATTATCTAATATTATTAACTTCATAAGCTCCAAAGAGCTCAAACTCAAAGCATTCTAACCTCTATTGGATTCAAAAATTAAAAAAAAAAAAAAACCTTTGATATTTTAATAAATCAAAGATTTAACTTAAAATAAATACCTCTAGGATCAGTTTTTCATTCTTTACCACTTTAATTCGAATCTGAATATTTTACACAAATAGTACAAACATATTAAGAAAAAAGAATTTTACCATGATTGTTACTCATAGGTGACGTTGCATAGAAAAAAATGATTTTTGATTTGTGCATCAGTACTTTTATCGTCTTTTATTTTATCGTAATAAATTGATAATATTTTTATTTTGTTCTTTCACTTTTTTAATCTATTGTGATAAAATAAAGAACAAAGACGACTCACTATCCCATTTTAATAAAAGTACCAACCCAAAAATCAATTATCCATATTATTACTTTGTTACCAATAAAAAAATTGTTAATCATAATTAATTTAATCAATTAAAGACATTGGTTGCCAAAGTATCTAATGGCCATGAAGGGTTTGCAACTTGCCAGCCAGCACGTAACCGTTTCAACGCCGGCAGTTATCCGACACAGAACATTCTATGTAATTAAACACTCTAACCTCACAAAATTCTTCAGCAGACGAAACGGGATTTCGTAGTCCGTAGAACGGATGGAATTGCTACAGATTTACAAAATCACACGGAACGAGATTCCGTAGTATGTACGAACTGATGGAATTGCTACAATTTTACAAAATTACCACTGTGTTTATTACCTATATAAATCTTACAGACATTTGCCCATTTTACTCAGCATAAACGTGGTACCATCTTCAATTGACTACCTCTCACAAAACTCAGCAGAAGAAGAAGATGAAGATGATTCAAGAAGAGAAGAGAATGAAGGTGAAGAAGGGCTGGTTGACAGTGAGAGTAGGATTAGAAGACAACGAAGGCGGCGGCTTCGATCGATTCATGTTCCCTATATCCTATCTCTACCATCCTCTCTTCAAGAAACTCCTTGAGAAAGCAGAAGAGGTATATGAGTTCACACGACAGGGCCTCTCCGACTACCATGCTCCGTTGACGATTTCCTTCACCTCCGGTGGCTCGTCGAGAAAGAAACATAGAGCTGCCATCAATGCAGTTCCTTCTCTCTCCATGCCTGTTGACATGAATTCTTCTTCATTCTTTTCAAGCTTCTCTGTTCTGTTACTCTGTATTCACCACATGGTTTCATTTCTCACCGTCATTTTTTTTTTTTTTGCTGTAAGTAATACAATAGCTGTAGATGAGGAGATATACGTTAATGACGATTTAGAGGTCCTTTTGATGTGGCTTACAAACACCAGATATAGATAGAGTTACCCACTGTGATTCCACTGTTTAAGTATTTCTAAACTTATAAAGAATTGTAGAAACTCATATCACAACACTATAACACAGGATTTACGTGGAAAAAACCATAAGGGAAAAATCACGAGAGAGACAGACATTATTATTCACTGCTTGAATTCTAATTACATCAGTGATATATTTATAGGAAAAACTCAAGGAAGACTCCTAATAGGTGAAGAGTCCTAATAGGTTTGAGACACAGAGTCCCACGAAACCTCTCTTTCCTAATTCAACACTCCCCCTCAAGTTGATGCGAAAATGTGCATTGAACCCAACTTGGACAAAATATCTTGGAATTTAACAGCAGGGAGGATTTTTGTGAAGATATCAGCTAATTGTTGATCACTGCGAACAAATGGATTAGAAATGACATTAGCTTGCACATTCTCGTGAACAAAATGACAATTCATCTCAATGTGTTCATGAAACACAGGATTTGAAGCAATGTGAATAGCATATTGATTATCGCAAAACATTTGTGTCAACTGAGTTGAACCAAAACGCAAATCTAGTAATAAGGACCGAAGTCAAATCACTTCACTGGTGGTTAAGGCCATTGCACGATATTCTGCTTATACACTTGATCTTTCAACAACGCTCTGTTTTTTACTCTTCCAAATTACCAGATTAACTCCTACAAATGTAAAATAACCCGTTGTAGACCGTCGATCAACCGGACAACCTGTCCAATCAGCATCAATATAAGCAGTAATAATACTATTTCCATTATTACGCATCCATATACTCCTTCCTGGTGAACCTTTTAAATACTGTAAAATTCTGTGGACTGCATTTATGTGTGTAACTGTAGGTGCATGCATAAATCTGTTAACTAAACTGACTCCATATGAAATATCTGGCCGAGTAATAGTTAGATAAATCAGTCGACCAACCAATCTTTGAAACTGACCAATATCAGATAATAATTCACCATCACTATCAAGCTTGCTGCCACTGTCAGTTGGAGTGTCTGAGGGTTTAACTCTCAACTTTCCAGTATCCTGTAACACAGGTTTAGCACATATTTTCTTTGATTCAAAAATATTCCCTTCTTTGAGTAAGCAACTTCTAATCCAAGAAAATACTTTAACACTCCTAAGTCTTTGATGGCAAATCTATTGTGCAGGAGAATTTAAGTCTTGCAATTTCTTTTTTTATCATTGGCTGTGATCACAATATCATCAACATAGACTAAAACAACTGTTGTGCCAAACACACTGTTCTTGACAAACAAAGAACAATCAGATGCACTCCTTTTAAGCCTGTTACTTATGAGAACAGAGCTGAGCTTAGCATACCAAGCACGAGGAGACTGCTTAAGTCCATATATGGACCTTTTTAGCTTGAACACAAATCCAACTCTGGATTCTTGTAAATGACCTGGTAGAACACTCATATACACCTCCTTTTCTAGATCACCACGCAGAAATGCATTTTTAACATCCATCTAAGATAATTCCAAACCCTGATTTGCAGTTAAGGAGAGAAAAAATTGGAAAGTGATCATCTTTGCAACTGGTGCGAAGGTCTCTGTATAATCCTCTCCATAAGTTTGGATAAAGCCTCTGGCAACAAGTCTCGTCTTGTGTCTCTGCACAGTTCCATCACTTTTATATTTGATTTTATATATCCAACGACACCCAACCGTCTTTTTTCCAGGAGGCAATTTGATAATACTCCAAGTTTTATTATCATCAATAGCTTCCAATTCTTCTTTCATCGTCTATCTCCAAACAGGTATGGAGTTAGCTTCACAAAATATCTTTAGCTCTTGTTCACTAGACATTGCACTTAAGAAGGCCAAATGAGACTGAATGACCTTGTCATATGTCAGACAAGCCTCCATTGGATATGATACGGTATGGTAAGTGAAAAAAATCTTTCATTCCTTTTGGATGACGAGTTTCCCTACTCGAACTCCGTAGAAGGCGAGGTGGAGCCGATATTTCAGTTGCTGGAGAAATCGGTTGACTTTCTGGAGATATAGTCTTAGTAGCGGCTGTCGGAATGTCAGTTGCAGCAAATATTGGTTAGCTATCTGGAGATATAATCACAGTGTTTTGGCTGGAGACATCATCAGTTCCCGTAGGAAGAGGCACCAAATCAGACAAGTTCTCCCCTTAGGACTGATTCCCAGAATCATTAAGAACTGAGAAATACACTTCAGATTCAACAAAGCGCACATCACGGGAGGCAATAAGCTTGCGAGATGATGGGTCATAACAAATGTACCATTTCTTTGAGGAAGAATAGCCGAAAGAACACATCTGACAGATCTGGCATCTAACTTGTCAGGATGAAGAGGTTGTTGATGGACATAACATACACACCCAAAACACCTAGTGTGATAAATCAAGCTTTCTATACTTCAACATTTCCAATGGTGATTTAAAATTGTTAATCCGACTAGAAGTCGATTAATCAAATAGATGATAGTCAAAACACCATGAGATCAGTACTTCTTAGGAATATTCATTTGAAACATAAGGACTCGTGCAGTTTCTAAGATGTGAAGGTTTTTCTGCTCTGATACACCATTCTGTTGTAGTGTACCCACGCAGTTAGTTTGATTAATAATGTCTTCGTTATGAACATATTCGAGGAAATTAGCAATGACATATTCAGTGTCATTGTCAAAGTGAAAACATTTAATCTTGTCATGAAATTGGGTAGTAATCATGTTGTGGAAGTCTTTAAAAGCAGAGAACACCTCAATCTTAGATTTGAGTAAGTACAACCAAGTAACATAAGTATAATCATCAATGAATAAAACAAAATATTTAAAACCATCATAAGAAGCAATCGGAGCACTCCATAAATCAGAATGAATTAAATCAAAACATTCAACAGACTTAGAACTAAGAAACAAAAGGTAAACGAGTTTGTTTAGAAAATTGATAGACATCACAAACACTAAACGGAATAGAAACTGACGAAAAAAGGCAAGATAAAATACGACTTGAAGGATGTCCAAGCCGTCGGTGCAAGATGTGACTCTCTACTTGTTCATGGCATTGTAGGCCTTATGAGGGAATGTAGAAAGTATAGCCAATTGGAATACGTGCCTTTACCAATCGTCTTCTTAGAAGTTCGATCGTAGAGGGCAGAGTTAGAAGAAAAAATGACATCACAGGTTAAAGCATTAGTGAGTTTTCCAATAGACAAGAGTTGAGTTGGAAAAGAAGGGACAACAAAAGCAGTAGAAGAGACTCTATTTGAAAGAAATCAATTTTACCACTGCCGACCACGGGAACCACAGTTCCATTGGCTAGATAGACATTATGTTTACGGGATGATGTTGAAAACTCAGACACCGAAGAAAGTTAATTATCCATGTGGTCAGTGACACCAGAGTCAATAATCCAAGAACTAATAGAATGGGAAGCAAGAGAAGCACGAATGTGACCTGCGGTATGAGACGAAAAAGGCGATTTGTAGAAGGCAGAGACTGATAGATATCGGATAGAATTTGACTCAACTGATCTAGAGTGGTGGAAATGTCTGCGACATTAGCCTTGTCTCTCCTTTTTGCTTCAAAGTTAGGTTTGAGATGAGGATGTAACAACCAACAGCGATCCTTGGAGTGCCCAATCTTGCTACAATGATCATAACGAAAAGTGTCCCATCGTCCTTTATTCTGAACCAGAACTTTCTTCTTCTCAGACTCAGAAGAGTGTCTACGGTCCTTTTTATGAGTCACAAAAGCACATGAGTGTGAGTTCTCAGAGGATGGCGGAAGAGCAGAAGTTATAGTTTCTTGTAGCGTTTCTTCGCGTTAAATGATAGCGCAAGCATTAATCAATGAGGGTAGTGAATCAGTCATAAGGATGTTACTCCACAAATATTCATATTTTGGCCTCAAGGCCCGAAGTAAAGAGAAAACTTGATCCTCTTCTCTCGTTGCACGAGAGTCTGTGCATCAGTTGTATGAGGACGATAAAATGTAATTCATCCCATAGCATTTTCATATGTCCAAAAAGATCGTAAAATTTCCTTTCACCTTGTAGGGCAGTCGCAATCTCATTTTGAATATGAAATACCCGAGTAATATTATTTCGACTGCCATACATGCCTGCCACAGAATCCCACAACTCCTTTGCAGAATCAGATAATGTAAAAATACCAGCAATGTGGGCTTCCATAGAATTAAAAAGCCATGAGCGGACCAGTTGATCAGTAGATAGCCAATTATCATAAGTGGAATCAGGATTGGTGACTGAAGGAGAGGTTGAATGTGTAGCTGGAGCTTTAGATGTAGAGGTCGGTGTAGGGGTACAATCTTGCCATTGATAAAACCCAACTTTTTCTTACTACCAAGCGATAAGGTAACAACCCGAGACCATAGGACATAGTTATTCTCATTCAAGAGGATAGACGATAGTTTCAGGCTTGGATTGCAGTCGGAGTCACCTATTGAGACGAAGTCAAGTAGAACAACGCTGATCTACTGTGAACAGATGATTTTCCTTTTTTTTTTTTTTTGAACTTTCATCCTCACTGTGTCAATAAGAACTGCCGCAAAGCAAATATGAAAAACAGACCTTCAAACGAGAGCGGTGATGCAAACTATTGGTGGTTGGCGAGAAGAACCGTGAGATCTAGAGTAGCATGCGCCGGCGAACAGAGAACCCTGTCGCAGATTCTGTAGAGGTAGATCGACCGAAGACGTCACAGATCCAAACCAGATCGGCCTTTGTAGCTTCTGGAAAAAAAAAAAGGGCGGCAGCAAACTGCGGAAGGGGACAAAGCAGTAGAGTGCAACACGGATGGGCCGAGCACAACCATGAGGAAAGGTGCATCGTCGACAAAACGAAACAGCCAGCAGGCCTAAAATTGGGTGGCGCTGGCTGCAGATCTAGTTTAGATATATATGCAAAACTGCTACAAACAAAAAACACAATCCGTTTGTGTAATTTTTTTTTGTTTCAACTCCAGGGTCCACTGCAATAGGGAAGGATCGTCTGTCAAACAGAGCATGAACAGATCTTCAAACAGAGGAAGGCAGACGATTCACGACGGAACGACGGACGGCGCAGTGGCTGATTGAGCAAGTGGCGATGCGAGAAAGGAGACAGATCTAGTGAAAACCAGATCTGGTGCAGAGAGGGCTTCGAGTAACAGAGATGCACGCCCAAATCCGTCAAAAAAAAAAAATGCCTCAGAGCGAAGGCTGAAATGTCGTGCGGCGCTGAGAGTGGCCAACAGCAGATCAAAAAAAAAAATCGATTGCGGGGCACCACAACCCGGCAGCAGAAGAGAAAACAGCACTGTGCTCTAGAGAACAAAAAAAAGAAGCACTCCAGAAATACCTCTGTCTGAAGGGCGAAAGCAGCCAGAAATACCTCTTGCTGTTCGGACCAAACAGTCTCCTAACACTAGCAGTTTGGGGATCTGATCGGATCTGAGTCGGTGGTGAGTCTGAAGCAGCACTACAACAGGGCAACACCTGGTTTCATAGCCACGATGACAGCAACAGCGGCAGATCGTGTGCTACAGATGGATCTGATTTTTCAAGGCCGATGTCGGAGAAGAAGAACCAGATCTGAAGGTCAAACACGAAAACAGAAGCAAATCTGATAGCAGCCGTGCGTGGAGAGTTCTCCCATCATCGGTTGTGTGTGGGTAGCGGAAACGTGCTTCGGAAAAAAAATGTTGTCCGATTCAAGTGTTCCCAGTGGGCCTGATTCAAGACGGTAGGAAGAGAGTCCAAGATCGATTACCTTGCGATTGATACCACGTAGAAACTCATATCACAACACGTAACAAAGGATTTAAGTGGAAAACCCATAAAGGAAAAACCATGAGAGAGAGATTATTATTCACTGTTTGAATTCTAATTACATCAGTGATACATTTATAGGAAAAACTCAAGGAAAAGTCCTAATAGGTGAAGAATCCTAAGGTTTGGGACACAGAGTCCCACTCAATCTCTTTCTTAATTCAACAAGAATACTTTATTAACTCAAAGGGATTGGAGTGACGGTTAGGAGTCTTTCTCAGGAAGCAAGAGTTCTGAGTTTGATTCCCACAGCACTCCACTCCAAGGAGCCACTCCTTTAGAGAGTTGTCCGGTGTATGTGAGTAGGGAAGCTTGCACGTACCTGAACATTAGTTGAATCCTCTAAAAAAAAATAACACTTTATTTTATTTTCATTGTCTCCTATCCCTAGCCCATCGTCATGTCTTGGTTTTGTAATATCCTTCCAGCCTAAAAGATCTTATTATTATACCATGAGAAATTCTTTTGGTTGGAATTATTTATTAACTAATTGTTTAGACATAACATTTTGTGTTAACCAGTAATTTGGTACGCTGCTTAAAACAGATCAAAGAAGAATTCTCTTCCTTCAAAGGAGAGAACTTTTAATTTCCATCTAGATGTTTCTTATTCATTTTTTAGAATAATTTTTAATGTTTGATTAGGTTTATCCTTTAAGTGGAGATTCAATCCTAAGTAACGCATTCCACCTTCTTCTTGTTTTCTAAAATTTCCATAATGTTCCTGAATAAATTTAGGTTTGTTCCATGGGAGAAATAATCTTGGATTTATCTAGGTTGACTCCTGCCCATCTTCCATTTAAAAAACCTAGAATATAAAATATGGCTTCAAAAGATTTTCTATTAGATTTTCATAAGAAAGCAACATCATTTGCAAATTGTAATATACTAAATTTAATACCACCTCTACGAAGGCTAATCCGTTAATCTCATCTAAGTAATTTTTGTTAATAAGTGCCTTTGTAATGCTTGCTAGGGATTCAACCACAATTAAATATAAGTAGGGTGATAGATTATCTCTATCTTACACTTCTAGTGGAAAATCCTTTCTTAAATAGTTGTAAAAGCTTCATTTGCAATTATGATATCGTTTATTGAGAGAAAATCACATTCTCAATCAAACAAATAGCGACATCGAAAAATAGAAAAGAGAAATTAACAAAGAGAAGCAAACCTCAAAGGCAAAAATGAAGGAGAGAAGAATCTCATTTCGGATAATCTATTCTCTCTCAAACAAAACAACCATAAATATTACCCTAATTAGAGACAGCTCTACCTACAATGGTGCAAGTCAGATTGACAATATATCTCGAATAATCAAACTCCACAAAGCCTAACATTTCTTTCTTTTCTTTTAGGAACAAATGCAACTTACACAAACGATATTAATTTTTACATCATTGATCTAAGTCTTCTCACCATGATTTCAGTAATGATATTGTAAAGTGTGTTGGATAGAGTAATTGGTCTAAATTGTTAGAATTTTTCTAACCCCTTTCTAGTTAAGAATTAAAACTATCATAATTTCATTTCACTTTGATCTTCAGCCCTAGTCTCAAAAAGTTTTTTTTATCGTTTCTATAACTCTCTCTTTAACAATGTTACAATTGTCTTCGTAAAACTTAGCATGAGCTTTCAAAGATTTCAATCCCTGTATTTATGAAGAGTAACATCCCCTGCTTTAATATTCTTATGGTTTAAAAAGGGTTTGGAAACTCTTAAAATCTAACACTAAGATTTCAATCCCTGTATTAATTAAGAGTAACTTTGTTTACCACATTGTTGGAAATAATAGAAATGTTGATACTACCAAAAGATAAATGAAAGACTAAGAAGAGAAGTATGGAAGCAAACCATTTACATGATAGGATCACCAATTCTAAAATTTATTATGAAATTCCCACATCTCACTAATTCAAATTTAAAAACAATAGTTATCCTCCCGGAATTGAAGTTAGAATGTCGATAATAATTATATATAAGAAAGTTGACAACAAACGAGGATTCATCAAATGAAGAAAGAACCAGCTCACTTTAAAAAAAAAATCTTCATTAAGTTTTCTCTACACCCAAAATAAAAACTAATTAGGCAAAAGAGCTATAACTTTTATTCAAAAAAAAAAAAAGAATTAAAATATTATAAAGATAGTGATAGAAAACTATGGAGAAAGAATGTATTACCAGGCAATTTTTCAGCCTCAACCGCACAATGAGCTCGTGTTTTATAGAAAACCTTTTTCCAATCGCTCCCTTTTCAAAAAATACTTCAGTTTTAAGCGATGGAAAAATTATGGTTTGATACGATCTCTAACTCCCGAGAAAATTATAGGATTAAACGATTATCTTAAAAAAAAAAAAAAAGGGAATTCAAGCAAAGTCATTTGAGACTCATTTTAAATAGGTCTTTGTCATTTGGTATTATTTAGTTGAGACTCTTTTAATAGTTTGCTCCAACTCAAGCTTACCTAGACTAGGTTCATTTATTCTCAGGTTGAATTTGGGTGGTCGTACATGAATAGAGCTCAATATTAAGGAGGCGCTTCCCATCTCAAAATAAGATAATCAATTATGGGTGGCGCCGACCCCCACTTATAAGCCCAACACTTCCCAGCACACATCTGAATGTGGGACTCAACACATGCCTATCTGACAGGCTCCTGGGCCCAATCCCTAGAGCACTCGCCAGGGGGACCCACACCTCTTTCATGTAGGGTCTACGCGTCAACAGGATGTCCACTGCAGTGCCCTCAAGCCCACACGATAGTGCTCCCGAATTGGCTCTGATACCACTTGTCATGGAGGCGTTTGCCATTCTAAAATTACTAGCCATTATGGGTGATGCCTACCCCACTTATAAGCCCAGTATCCTTTTAGCATACATCTCATGTGGGACTCAACACATGCCAGTGTGACATTAAATTTATGGTGACGAAAACCGAGCTTGACCCCACCCAAGTAGCACCCCCTTACCCCAATCGACATGCATAGTCAACATTGATTATCATATGCTTAATACGTAAATATTACAATTTTTTTAACATGGCACAACACATCTTATTCTTACATACAACTTCCCATGCAAGAACATTCATTTAACTCAATGTTAATGTGGCATTTTGCTTCGAGATGGCTCCCCATGGTATCTAAGATGACATGCATAGTGAACAGTGGCCTAATTCAACTCCACAAGAGCATGTTAGCCAACCCAAATTGAACCTTTAAATGGGCTTGATAGTTGGCAAATGATAGTGGATAATAATATATTGACAATAATATTGTAATGGATTGATCATATGGAGGAGATGATGGATGTGAAGCTAGTTTTTGAAGTGGTAATTAATAGCTTGATTGATTGGTGATGCCTTTCGTTGATGAGACTTCATATTGATGTGAAAAATATGGATTAACTCTAAGGGTACTTTTTACAGGCCAGTCATATAGACATTTGGAAAATCTGTCTCTATACACCCGTTTTCGAATTTTTGGGTGAAGTTACCATTCTACCCCCGCGTATAAATTCATTCGAACGACCTTTCAGTTCATTGTCAGTTCGTTTGAATGAATATACTCATCTTAAACGAACACCTTAGTGTAATTTACGTTCCTTCGAACGCGTGTTCATTCGTTCGAATAAACCATTTGGTTCATTCGAATGGATGAGTTGAATTTTGTGAAGGATTGACATATATATGTTCATTCGAATGAATGAACACTCGTTCAAATGAACGAAAATTACATTAAGGTGTTCATTCGGATGAGTATATTCATTCGAACGAACTAAGAATGTACTGAAAGTTCGTTCGAATGAATTTATACGCGGGGGTAGAATGGTAACGTTACTCAAAAATTCGAAAACGAGTGTGTAGAGGCATATTTTCGGGTGTGTATATGGCTCTCCTTTTCACATCATCTATTTTTAATCTTGTTTAATCATTAAAAATGCATGACCCAAGGTTTGATCCAAATCAATTCTAAAAAAGGAATATTGCAATTAAAAAATAGGGGGAAGATTTTTAGAATTTCAAAAAAGAAAGAAGATATTTTAAGTATCATATCTCAAAACTCAATAAATAAATATCAACTAATGTACATTTGTAATGAGACATTTTTAAAACGCGAGATATTAAATTTACTATAAAATTATATATTTCATACTATACATGACTAGACAGAATTAATTTATCCTTTTAAAGATAGAAAAGAAATCAATCGAATAATTTTCTACATCAATGTAAGATAAAAAAAGAATTAGAATAATTTTGATATTTTTTAAAAGTATTACCACATAAATTGATATATAACAAGGTGCTACAAATTGACATTTAATTATTTATCAATTTAATATAAATTAGATGCTGGAAGGTAGAAGGAACCTTATCTTGCTTGTCAAAAGGACAAAAGATAATTTTTGATCAATTTTTACTTATGAATATATAATTTATAATAAAAAATTATTGCCATATTTTTATTGTCATCACCATAAGTCATTTGATCTATAATCAAAAAAATTCATTGCAATTAAACTTAATGAATGAATATAATTTTGCGTGAGTCCTACATTTATCTTTTTGAAAATATAAAAGAAAAATCCCAAACGAATGAATGGATGCCATATAAAGCCTAAAAATAAATACAGGGTGATCATTTAGACACTCCACTTTTCTTTTAAAAGACACCTTATTTCAAAAAAATTTATGAAAATTACCATTTTGCCCCTCATTTTTTTAAAAAGATCCACATAGGGCAAAATGGTAATTTCACATAAACTTTTGAAATAGGTCTCTTAAAAGAAAAGTGGGTGTCTAAATACTACCCTAAATACAAACAAAGTGAAAAATTTAAAAAAAAACTAGCCGTTAGTCAAAGTGACACTAGTCGTTGGACACGGAATCAAAATTACTTTCTACCTCCTCTCCTCTAATACGCTCAGAGAAACAAAAATTAAAAATTAAAAAAACTAGCCGTTACAGTCAAAGTCAAACTAGTAGTTAGACACAGGAAATGACGCTCTCTCCTCTACCATGCTGCACTCCTGTCTCCCTGATGCATTTGATTACGTCTCCTCTCACTATTCTCTCTCTCTTCACGCCTGCCTCTCCTCTCCCTTATTTTTTATTTTTCTTTTTTTAAATCCAAGGTGTAAGCCATCACCAATATTGCACGTAAGTACTCAAATTTCATAATCTGATTTTTTCTTTTTACTAAACCCTTTTTCCATGTCTGTTTCTCATATATGATTTTCTTTAACTCTTTTTTTAAAACTCTTCTGATTAAAAACCCCTTCTCAGATCTGTTTTCTTATTTCCAAATCCAGTTGTCTATTTTTTTTCAAATCTATTTTTATTTTCCAAAATCTATTTTTTCTTTTTTCAAATTAATTTTATAAATCTGTTTTTTATTCCTGGTCATTTTTCCAATCTGTTTTCTTTTTAATTCCAGATCTTTTTTCCTAATATGCTTTCTTCGTTTTTAATCAATTTTTCTATTTCTTGTATCAGATAAATTTATAAGAATACATGTATTGTCTAAAAAAAGGTTGCACTAATTTTTTTTCAGAGATACTTTGGTTGCCTCATTTTCGTTCTTCCTGTCACACCAATACTTCCGGTCTTCCCTGAACACCAATATTCTCAAACGGTTGGATTTCAGAGCAATGTGAGCAGAATCCTCAAAGAGTTGCAGATAACTTTCTCGGATTGGAGGTGCGTCTTCAGATCTTCATCTTTTCTTGATTTCAAATGAATTTTTGTTTCTTTAGAAATGAGTAATGGATTTTCATCTAAAACTCTCACATCTGTTTTTTTATTTTTCCAAATCCGGTTGTCTATCTTTTTTATTTCAATTCTGTTTTTATTTTCCAAAAACTATTTGCTTTTTGTTCTTATAAATCTGTTTATTATTCCTGATCATTTCTCCAATCTGTTTTTTTTTTTTTTTTAATTCCAGATCTTTTTTCCCAATATGCCTTCTTCATCTCCTTGAGCCATTTTATTACCTCTCCTCATTATTCTCTACGTTTCCACTCTCCACTAACAGATATCCTCTCTCTCTCTCTATCAATCTCCACGCTTGCCTCTCCTCTCCCTTATTTTTTTATGTATTTTTAAATCCAAGCTAAGGTGTAAGCCATAACCAATATTGCCCGTACGTACAGGTACTCAAATTTTAGAATCTGATTTTTATTTTTTACTAAACCCCTTTCTTAGATCTGTTTTCTTTCTTCTTCTTTTTTCCAAATCCGGTTGTCTATATCTCTTTTTTTTTTAAATCTGTTTTTATTTTCCAAAATCTATTTTTTTCTTTTTGTCGAATTCATTTTCTATTTAATTTTATTCTGATAATTTTTCCAATCTGTTTTTTTTTTTTTTAATTCCAGATCTTTTTTCTCAACATGCTTTCTTCTTTTTTAATCGAATTTTATATTTCTTGTATCAGATAAATTTCTATCTTATACATGTATTATCTAAAAAAGGTTACACTAATTTTTTTTCAGAGATACTTTCGTTGCCGCATTTTCGTTCCTCCTGTCAAACCAATACTTCCCGTCTTCCCAGAACACCAATATCCTTCAAAGATAATTCCAACATCAAAGGGTATCTTTTTGAGCAGAATCCTCAAAGGGTTGTGGATATCTTTCTCGGATTGGAGGTAGGTCTTCAGATCTTCATCTTTTCTTTTGCTTTCAACTGAATTTTTGTTTATTTAGAAATGAGAAATGGATTTTCACCTAAAAAGATTTAGGAAATCCATTTTCTCCAACTATGTGTCCCGAAATTGGAATCACTTTTCTTATTTCTTAAATGTTTTTGTTCGTATGGGTCTGATTACCTCAATGAAGGATATCCAGTTCTTTACATTCCCACTTGTTTAATTGGAATGAGATCCACTCGTTTGGAATTGGACCACCCAAGCCTGGGAATGTACTCTTAGATTTCTATAGGCTTTCAATTGTGGTATGTTTTTGGATGGGCATACATGCATTGACCTTGTCTTTACTCTGAATATTTTTGGTTAATGAGGTTTTTTTATCCCATTTCAATTTTATTTGACATTCATCCACACAACTAAGTGTTGGAATGTGGAAATTTCATGAGAATTTCTTCTATTTTTGAGCAGTTGAATTTTGTAACTTAGTAGTATCATCATCTTTGTGTCTTTAGTCCAGTATTTGGCTTTTCTGTAATCATTATTATTGTTTAGTTTTAGTCCAGAGTACTGAGCCTTTTTACATGTAGATGTTTTGGGTTTCTTCTTCCTCCATAAAGGGGTATTCTCACTGTTGTTTTCCAGTGGTGTATAGTTATTATCAACATCAAAAGTTTATGGTGTGATGACCTTTTTTTTTCAAAAATAATTCCTCATTCTTCTCTCTTATAATTTTGATTTGTATGCTTTTACTTAATTTGAAGCAACTGCTACAGTAACACATTGTAATAATCTCAAATGAAATTTTTTGTTCATTGTGGTTGATTGAATTTGTTTTGTCATTTGTAAGAACTCTCATAATCTGGTAATGCTTGACGCTTCATTTTTATTGGAGTGTGATTCTTTCATGTAGCTTTGGTTGCTTGAAAACCCTGAGACCTTGGACAAGAGTAAGAAATCCAATGCAGTCAAGGTCAAACTCAGTCAAGTAGTTGGCCTTCCAAATTGAGTTGAGTCTCATTGAGTTTCAAACAATGGTTGACTCGGTCAAGTAGTTGGCCTTCCAAATTGAGTTGAGTCTCACTGAGTTTCAAACAATGGTTGTGGGAGTTCTTGCATCTTGAGGTAATTTTTTTATTTAGCTCATTTAGTGTGATGATTTTGCAGGGAGATTTTCTATTTGAGTGTTTTTTTTACTTAGATATATCTCATTGTTTCAATATTGGAACTCTTTTTCTTTTTATTTCCTTCCCTCTCTCTGTCTGTGTGGGTTCCATAGTTTTTGAAGGTCTTAAAGACTCTTGACTGTTTGATAATTTTGAGTAACGATTTGTAGATAATCTTGCTGTTAGTTCTCTTATTGTTTCTTTTTTGTTTCTAATGGATTCACTTATCCCTTTCAGCATGTGAAATTTTGTGTTTTGATTGCATGTTTCTCTTGTTCTTACTCTTTACTGATATATATCTCATGGTTGTTACAATATTGGAACTCTTTTTTTTTTTGTATATCCTTCCTTCACTCTGTCTGTGTGGGTTCCATCACTTTTAGTTCTTAAGACTCTTGACCATTTGATAATTTTGAGTGTCAATTTGTAGGGAAACCAACTGTTAGTTCTGTGATTGTTTTATTTCAAATGGATTCACAGTATCCCTTTGTCTTTTGATTGCATGTTCCTCTTGTTCTTAGTGACTTTTATCTTGATTCATATGGCTTTGATTGGTTTCTCGTTCATGAAATTGTAAAAAAAATCTGATTTATAATTTAGTACTATGATTATTTTATTTGAAATTTATAAATGGATTCATATTATCCCTTTCAGTGTCTGAAATTTTGTGTTTTCATTGCATGTTCCTCTTGTTCTTAGATACTTTCCCTCATTCATATGGTTTTGCTTGGTTTGAAGTTCATGATATTGTTGAGAAATTCCAAATTATAATTTAATGGTGAATCTGTAATTGATTTGCCTCTACAGTATCCTTTTTTGAGAATTTTTTTTTATTTCATCAACAGTGCTTAGATCTCCACTGTATTTCCTAATTTAAGGCATTGATTGATTAAAATTATTTAAACTATGAATTTGCTATGTCAATACTTTCGAAGGTTCAAAGTATGCTCTTCTTTGGAGGTTCATAAGTGCATTGCTCCTGTATCAGGAATACACCAAAATTATTACATAGGGATTTTGGTGTATATATGTAAAATGGAGCATGGATTTTGTATTATCTGTATTAATGTATGTATAAGAGAAAAAGGGGTTGTTTGTAATAATGTAAAAGCATTTAGTTGGGGTTGGAGTGTATAAGCGATAGGAGAAGACACCAAAATTGCAAGAAAGTATTGGCAAATCAGCATCAATCAGTCATTATAGGTACCCTTCTTCCTAATTAATTCCCATTTATTATTTGATGATGAAAATGGATGATGATGTTAGTTTTAGGACATTTTAGGAAATAATGAATGAATGAATATATTCCTCAATGGGTTACTAAAAATTTGATTTACATAATAGTTCAAAACTCAAAACTTGTGCTTAATTCGGTCATAGTTTGATTTGAGTGTGTGAATCTGAGTTTAAATTTCGAATTGATTTTTTCAGTTTTATCTAGTTTTGCCAAATAGATTTTTTAAATTTTTACATAGTCTAAAGATTTTTCCAGTCAACTTAATTAGACCGAGTACTTCCTCTTTAGCTCCTTTTTTTTTATTCAATGACGATTGCGATTGTAATTGTTATCATTCCTCTCTGGTTTGGATTGAAAACTAAAGATTTTGGACCAATCCTAATTATTGAAAAGTTCTAAAACTCAAAACTCTGTGCTCAACTCAATCATAGTTTGATTTGATTTTTGTTAGTTGATCGAGTTAGAATTGAATCAAATTATTTTTTCAAATTTTGTTGAATTTTCTAAAATGATTTTTTATGTCTTTATAGAATATAAAGTTTTGATAGAGTACAGAGTCAGATGGAGTAACATTGAGTATTTGAACCATAACATGAATTAAATTTTAGAATAGTTGCTATCTTTTAAGATAACTCTTGGTTATTATGACAAAAAATTAGGTTGTACGGTGATTAGGTTGCAACTATTAGAATTTTTTGTTAGTACAAAAGAAAGTTTTTGCGTATAATGCGACACGAGAAGACACGATTACAACAATTATAAGAAATTATTGTCAAATGATAAAAAATTAGGAAATACATACGTACATTTATACATACGTATGTACAACACCTATACACATACATACATATACACATACATACATATACCTACCTACATAACATACATATATACCTACATACCTACATGTACATACATACACCTACACCCATACATACATACACCACATACATAGATACCAGATACATACATACCACATACATGCATACATATACATATGTACACCCATACCTAACATACATACCACATACATGCATACATATACATATATACACCCATACCTAATACCAAATACATACATACCTACATATATATATATATATATATACACACCCATACCTAATACCAAATACATACATACCTATATGCATACATACCTACATATACATACGTACACCCATACCTACATACCACATATATACATACCTACATATATACATATAGGTATGTACGCATATGCATATGTATACCCATACATACATACATACCTACATATACATACATACATACATATTATACATATAGGTATGTATGCATATGTATACCCATACATACATACCACATACATGCATACCTACCTACACATACATACATACCTACACATTCATACATACATATATACATACATACATACATGCCTACACACATACATACCTACATACCTACACATTTATACATACATACATACCACATACAGGCATACATATACATATATACACCCATACCTAATACCAAATACATACATACCTACATATACATACGTACACCCATACCTACATACCACATACATACATATATACATACCTACATATGTACATATAGGTATGTACGCATATGCATATGTATACCCATACATACATACCACATACATCCATACCACATACATGCATACCTAAACATACATACATACATACCTACATATACATACATACATACATATTATACATATAGGTATGTATGCATATGTATACCCATACATACATACCACATACATGCATACCTACCTACACATACATGCATACCTACACATTCATACATACATACATACATGCCTACACACATACATACCTACATACATACATACCTACATATACATACATACCATACCTACACATTTATACATACATACATACCTACACATTTATACATACATACATACCTACACATTTATACATACATACATACCTACATATACATACATACATACCTACACATTTATAGATACATACATACATACCTACACATTCATACATACCTACACATTTATACATACATACATACCTACACATTCATACATACCTAAACATTTATACATACATACATACATGCCTACATACATACATGCCTACACACATACATACCTACATACATACCTACATACCTACATATACATACATACATACATACATATATGTGGTACGCTTTTGGATGGGCATACATGCATTGACCTTGTCTTTACTCTGAATATTTTTGGTTAATGAGGTTTATACCCATTTCAATTTTATTTGGCATTCATCCACACATGCCTGCATACATGCCCACATACATACTTACATATGCACATACATGCCTACATACATGCCCACATACATACATACATACATACATATATGTGGTACGCTTTTGGATGGGCATACATGCATTGACCTTGTCTTTACTCTGAATATTTTTGGTTAATGAGGTTTATACCCATTTCAATTTTATTTGGCATTCATCCACACATGCCTGCATACATGCCCACATACATACTTACATATGCACATACATGCCTACATACATGCCCACATACATACATACATACATATGCACATACATGCCTACATACATACATATATGTGGTATGTTTTTGGATTGGCATACATGCATTGACCTTGTCTTTACTCCGAATAATTTTGGTTAATGAGGTTTCTATAACCATTTCAATTTTATTTGACATTCAACCACACAACTAAAGTGTTGAAATGTGGAAATTTCATGAGAATTTCTTCTATTTTTGAACAGTTGAATTTTGTAACTTAGTAGTATCATCATCTTTGTGTCTTCAGTCCAGTGTTTGGCTTTTCTGTAATCATTATTATTGTTTAGTTTTACAGTTGAATTTTGTAACTTAGTAGTATCATCATCTTTGTGTCTTCAGTCCAGCGTTTGGCTTTTCTGTAATCATTATTATTGTTTAGTTTTAGTCCAGAGTACTGAGCCTTTTTACATGTAGCTGTTATGGGTTTCTTCTTCCTCCATAAAGGGGTATTCTCACTGTTGTTTTCCAGTGGTGTATAGTTATTATCAACATCAAAAGTTTATGGTGTGATGAACTTTTTTTTTCCAAAATAATTCCTCATTCTTCGCTCTTGTAATTTTGATTTGTATGCTTTGGATTACTCAATTTGAAGCAACTGCTACAGTACACATTGTAATAATCTCAAATGAATTTTTTTGTTCATTGTGGTTGATTGAATTTGTTTTGTCATTTTTAAGAACTCTCATAATCTGGGAATGATTGATGCTTCACTTTTATTGGGGTGTGTGTTTTTGTGTTCTTTCATGCAGCTTTGGTTGCTTGAAAACCCTGAGATCTTTTTATTCTTTTGAAATGAAAAATGGGATTTCTATCTAAAATGATTTAGGAAATCCATTTTCCCCAACTCTGCGACCTGAAATTGGTATCTCTTTTCTCATTTCTTAAATGTTTTTGTTCGTATGGGTCTAATTTTAGTGAACGAAACCTAGTTCTTTATTTTTGCTTCTGTTTTGTAAGTTTCATTTTTTTTCTTTGAAGTACTCATCAAGATCAGATAGATGAAGGAGGGGGAAGGTTGAGAAAGATTCAGTCATAGGCAGATATGAAACAAAAATTTAAATAAGAACAGAGATTGTGAAAAGCAATATTGTTGAGATCCACAATGGCTGTAACTATACACAACACACAAAAAAAAAGAAATAGAAAGAAAAAGAAGATGACAATTATGTTTAGTTGAACCTTTTAAGCATTCATAAAGCCTGGCCTCCAATCTTAGATTTCTCTAGGATTGGAATGAGATCACTCGTTTGGAATTGGACCACCCATGCATGGGATTGTAATCTTAGATTTCTCTAGGCTTTCAATTGTGTTTTTTTTTTGGACTGGCATATATGCATTGACCTCGTTTGTACTCTGAATTATTTTGGTTAATGAGGTTTTTATACACATTTCAACTTTGACATTCATCCACACAACTAAGTGATTTGGAATGTGGAAATTTCATGAGAATTCTTCGATATTTTTACCAGTTGAATTTGTAACTTAGTACCATATCATTATTTTTGTGTTATCAGTCCAGTGTTGTGATTTTTTGTTTTGTAATAATCTCAAATGAAATTTTATTTGCTCATTGTAGTTGATTGAATTTGTTTTGTCATTTTTTTATATAAGAACTCTCTTAATCTGGTAATGCTCGATGCTTCATTCATATGGTTTGCTTGAAAACCCTGAGACCTTGGACAAGACTAAGAAATCCAATGAAGTCAAGGTCAGACTCAGTGAAGTAGTTGGCTTTCCAATTGAGTTGAGTCTCATTGAGTTTCAAACAATGGTTGTGGGAGTTTGCATCTTGAAGTAATTTTTTTATTTAGATCATTTGGTATGATGATTTGGCAGGAAGATTTTCTATTTGAGTGTCTTTTTTACTTAGATATATCTCATTGTTTCAATATTGAAACTCTTTTTCTTTTTATTTCCTTCCCTCTCTCTGTCTGTGTGGGTTCCATAGTTTTTGAAGGTCTTAAGACTCTTGACTGTTTGATAATTTTGAGTAACGATTTGTAGATAATCTTGTTGCTCTCTTATTGTTTCTTTATTTTGTTTCTAATGGATTTACTTATCCCTTTCATGTGTTTTGATTGCATGTTTCTCTTGTTCTTAGACTCTTTACTGATATATATATCTCATGGTTGTTTCAATATTAGACTCTCTCTGTCTGTGTGGGTTCCATAGTTCTGTGATTGTTTTATTTCAAATGGATTCACATTTATCCCTTTGTCTTTTGATTGCATGTTCCTCTTGTTCTTTGTGGCTTTTATCTTGATTCATATGGCTTTGATTGCATGTTCCTCTTGTTCTTAGTGACTTTTGTCTTGATTCATATGGGGTTGATTGGTTTCTAGTTCATGAAATTGTAGAAAAAAAATCCAATTTATAATTTAGTTCTATGATTATTTTATTTGAAATTTATAAATGAATTCATATTATCCCTTTCAGTGTCTGAGTTTTGTGTTTTTATTGCATGTTCCTCTTGTTCTTGGATACTTTCCCTCATTCATATGGTTTTGCTTGATTTGAAGTTCCTGATATTGTTGAGAAATTCCAAATTACAATTTAATGGTGAATCTGTAATTGATTTGCCTCCACAGTATCCTTTTCTGAGAATATTTTTTTACTTCATCAACAGTGCTTAGATCCCCACTGTATTTCCTGATTTAAGGCATTTTTTGATTAAAATTATTTAAACTACGAATTTGCTATGTCAATACTTTCGAAGGTTCAAAGTATGCTCTTCTTTGGGGGTTCATAAGTGCATTGCTCCTGTATAGGAATACTCCAAAATTATTACTTAGAGATTTTGGTGTATATATGTAAAATGGAGCATGGATTTTGTATTAATGTATGTATAAGAGAAAATGGGGTTGTTTGTAATAATGTAAAAGCATTAGGTGAGGGTTGGATTTTGTATTAATGTATGTATAAGAGAAAATGGGGTTGTTTGTAATAATGTAAAAGCATTAGGTGGGGGTTGGAGTTTATAAGCGATTGGAGAAGACACAATTACAAGAAAGTATATTGGCACATGATACAACAAATCAGCATCGATCACTCCTTACAGGTACGCTTCTTCCTATTTAATTCCCCATTTTTTATTTGATGATGGAAATGGATGATGATGTTAGTTTTAGGACATTTTAGAAAATAATGAATGAATGAATATCTGCCTCAATGGGTTGCTAAAAACTTGATTACATAATAGTTCAAAAACTCAAAACTTGGGCTTAATTTTGTCATAGTTTGATTTGAGTGTGTGAATCTGAGTTTAAATTTCGAATTGATTTTTTCAATTTGAGGACATTTTAGTTTTAGGACAGTTTAGGAAATAATGAATGAATGATATATGTCTCAATGGGTTCCTAAAAACTTGATTACATGATAGTTCAAAAACTCAAAACTTGGGCTTAATTCGGTCATAGTTTGATTTGAGTTTGTGAATCGAGTTTAAATTTTGAATTGATTTTTTTCAGTTTTTATCAAGTTTTGCTAAATGGATTTTTTAAGTTTTTACAGTCTAAACGTTTTTTGAGTCAACTTAGTTAGATCGAGTACATCCTCTTTAGTTCCTCTTTTTTTTTCGATGAAGATTGTGATTGCGATGGTGATTGTTATCATCTTTGGTTTGGGTTGAAAGCTAAAGATTTTGGACCAATCATAGTTATTGAAAAGTTCTAAAACTCAAAACTCATGCTTGACTTAATCATAGTTTGATTTGATTTTTGTTAGTTGGTTGAGTTAGAATTAAATCAAATTATTTTTTCATGTTTTGTTAAATTTTCTAAAATAATTTTTTATGTCTTTTTAAAATATAAAGTTTTCATAAAATATAGAGTCAGATGGAGTAACATTGACTATTTGAGCCATAACATGAATTAGATTTTAGAATAGTTGCGATTTTAAAACTAAAGATCCTCTTTGGTTTGGATTGAAAGCTAAAGATTTTGGACCAATCATAGTTATTGAAAAGTTCTAAAACTCAAATCGCATGCTTAACTTAATCATAGTTTGATTTGATTTTTGTTAGTTGGTTGAGTTAGAATTAAATCAAATTATTTTTTCATGTTTTGTTAAATTTTCTAAAATGATTTTTTATGTCTTTTTAAAATATAAAGTTTTCATAGAATATAGAGTCAGATGGAGTAACATTGACTATTTGAACCATAACATGAATTAAATTTTAGAATAGTTGTGATTTTTTAAGATAACTCATGGTTATTATGACAAAAAATTAGGTTGTCTGGTGATTAGGTTGCACCAATTAGAAATTTTTGTTAATACAAGGGAAAGTTGTTGCATATAATGCGACACGATTACAACAATTACAAGAAATTATTGCCAAATAATACAAAATTAGAAAATACATATGTACGTACATACAACACCTATACACATACATACCTACATATAGTATATACATACATACCAACATATACATACATACATACCTACATACATACATACATACATATATACCAACATATACATACATATATATATACATACCTACATATACATACATACATACATTCATACATACATACCATAACATGAATTAAATTTTAGAATAGTTGTGATCTTTTAGATAACTCATGGTTATTATGACAAAAAATTAGGTTGTATGGTGATTAGGTTGCACCAATTAGAAATTTTTGTTGATACAAGGGAAAGTTGTTGCATACAATGCGACACGATTACAACAATTACAAGAAATTATTGCCAATTGATACAAAATTAGAAAATACATACGTACAATTATACATACGTACGTATACAACACCTATACACATACATATGTATACACATACATACCTACATATAGTATATACATACATACCAACATATACATACATACCTACATACATACATACATACATACATACTAACATATACATACATATATATACATACCTACATATACATACATACATACATACATTCATACATACATACCATAACATGAATTAAATTTTAGAATAGTTGTGATCTTTTAAGATAACTCATGGTTATTATGACAAAAAATTAGGTTGTATGGTGATTAGGTTGCACCAATTAGAAATTTTTGTTGATACAAGGCAAAGTTGTTGGGTACAATGCGACACGATTACAACAATTACAAGAAATTATTTCCAAATGATACAAAATTAGAAAATACATACGTACAGTTATACATACGTACGTACATACAACACCTATACACATACATACCTACATATAGTATATACATACATACCAACATATACATACATACCTACATACATACATACCAACATATACATACATATACATACCTACATATACATACACATACATACATACATTCATACATACATACCATAACATGAATTAAATTTTAGAATAGTTGTGATTTTTTAAGATAACTCATGGTTATTATGACAAAAATTAGGTTGTATGGTGATTAGGTTGCACCAATTAGAAATTTTTGTAAATACAAGGGAAAGTTGTTACGTACAATGCGACACGATTACAACAATTACAAGAAATTATTGCCAAATGATACAAAATTAGGAAATACATACGTACAGTTATACATACGTACATACAACACCTATACACATACATACGTTTACCTACATACATACGTATACACATACATACCTACATATAATATATACATACATAACAACATACACATACATACCTACATACATATACATACATACATACATACATACATACCAACATATAGATACATATATATATACATTCCTACATATACATACATACATACATACATTCATACATACATACATACATGTACGTACATACATACATACCTACATACGTACATTAATGCCTACGTACATACATATACGTGGTATGTTTTTGGATGGGCATACATGCATTGACCATGTCTTTACCGTGAATATTTTGGTTAATGAGGTTTTTATACCCATTTCAATTTTATTTGACATTCATCCACACAACTAAGTGATTTGGAATGTGGAAATGTCATAAGAATTTCTTCTATTTTTGAGCAGTTGAATTTTGTAACTTAGTAGTATCAGCATCTTTGTGTCTCCAGTCCCAGTGTTTGTGCTTTTCTGTAATCATTATTATTGTTTAGTTTTAGTCCAAAGTACTGAGCCTTTTTACATGTAGCTGTTTTGGGTTTCTTCTTCCTCCATAAAGGGGTATTCTCACTGTTGTTTTCCAGTGGTGTATAGTTATTATCAACATCAAAAGTTTATGCTGTGATGAACTTTTTTTTTCAAAAATAATTCCTCCTTCTTCTCTCTTATAATTTTGATTTGTATGCCTTGGATTACTTAATTTGAAGCAACTGCTACAGTAACACATTGTAATAATCTCAAATGAAATTTTTTGTTCATTGTGGTTGATTGAATTTGTTTTGTCATTTTTAAGAACTCTCATAATCTGGGAATGATTGATGCTTCACTTTTATTGGGGTGTGTGTTTTTGTGTTCTTTCATGTAACTTTGGTTGCTTGAAAACCCTGAGACCTTTGTATTCTTTTGAAATGAAAAATGGGATTTCCATCTAAAATGATTTAGGAAATCCATTTTCCCCAACTCTGCGACCCAAAATTGGTATCTCTTTTCTCATTTCTTAAATGTTTTTGTTCGTATGGGTCTGATTTCAATGAAGGTCACCTAGTTCTTTATTTTTGCTTCTGTTTTGTAACCAATGTAGATTTTCCCCAACTCTGCGACCCAAAATTGGTATCTCTTTTCTCATTTCTTAAATGTTTTTGTTCGTATGGGTCTGATTTCAATGAAGGTTACCTAGTTCTTTATTTTTGCTTCTGTTTTGTAACCAATGTAGAGTTTCATTTTTTTCCTTGAAGTACTCATCATTATAAGATAGATGAAGGAGGGGGAAGGTTGAGAAAGATTCAGTCATAGGCAGATATGAAACAAAAATTTAAATAAGAACAGAGATTATGAAAAGCAATACTGTTGAGATCCACAATGGCTGTAACTATACACAACACACAAAAAAAAATAGAAAGAAAAAGAAGGTGACAAATATGTTTAGTTGAACCTTTTAAGCATTCATAAAGCCTGGCCTCCAATCTTAGATTTCTCTAGGATTGGAATGAGATCACTTGTTTGGAATTGGACCACCCATGCCTGGGATTGTAATCTTAGATTTCTCTAGGCTTTCAATTGTGTTATGTTTTTGAACGGGCATATATGCATGGACCTTGTTTGTACTCTGAATTATTTTGGTTAATGAGGTTTTTATACACATTTCAACTTTATTTGACATTCATCCACACAACTAAGTGATTTGGAATGTGGAAATTTCATGAGAATTCTTCGATTTTTGACCAGTTGAATATTTAACTTAGTACCATATCATTATCTTTGTGTTTTCAGTCCAGTGTTGTGATTTATTGTTTTGTAATAATCTCAAATGAAATTTATTTGCTCATTGTGGTTGATTGAATTTATTTTGTCATTTTTTTATATAACAACTCTCTTAATATGGTAATGCTCGATGCTTCATTTTTATTGGAGTGTGTGTTTTGTATTCTTTCATGTAGCTTTGGTTGCTTGAAGACACTGAAGTCAAGGTCAGACTCAGTCAAGTAGTTGGCCTTCCAAATTGAGTTGAGTCTCACTGAGTTTCAAACAATGGTTGTGGGAGTTCTTGCATCTTGAGGTAATTTTTTTATTTAGCTCATTTAGTATGATGATTTTGCAGGGATTTTCTATTTGAGTGTTTTTTTTACTTAGATATATCTCATTGTTTCAATATTGGAACTCTTTTTCTTTTTATTTCCTTCCCTCTCTCTGTCTGTGTGGGTTCCATAGTTTTTGAAGGTCTTAAGACTCTTGACTGTTTGATAATTTTGAGTAACGATTTGTAGATAATCTCGCTGTTAGTTCTCTTATTGTTTCTTTTTTTTTGTTTCTAATCGATTCACTTTTCCCTTTCATGTGTTTTGATTGCATGTTTCTCTTGTTCTTAGACTCTTTACTGATATATATATCTCATGGTTGTTTCAATATTAGACTCTCTCTGTCTGTGGGGTTCCATAGTTCTGTGTTTGTTTTATTTCAAATGGATTCACATTTATCCCTTTGTCTTTTGATTGCATGTTCCTCTTGTTGTTAGTGACTTTTATCTTGATTCATATGGCTTTGATTGGTTTCTAGTTCTTGAAATTGTAGAAAAAAATCCAATTTATAATTTAGTTCTATGATTATTTTATTTGAAATTTATAAATGAATTCATATTATCCCTTTCAGTGTCTGAAATTTTGTGTTTTATTGCATGTTCCTCTCGTTCTTGGAGACTTTCCCTCATTCATATGGTTTTGCTTGATTTGAAGTTCATGATATTGTTGAGAAATTCCAAATTACAATTTAATGGTGAATCTGTAATTGATTTGCCTCTACAGTATCCTTTTCTGAGAATATTTTTTTACTTCATTAACAGTGCTTACATCCCCAATGTATTTCCTGATTTAAGGCATTTTTTGATTAAAATTATTTAAACTACGAATTTGCTATGTCAATACTTTCGAATGTTCAAAGTATGCTCTTCTTTGGAGGTTCATAATTCCTCTTATTACTTAGAGATTTTGGTGTATATATGTAAAATGGAGCATGGATTTTGTATTATTTATATTAATGTATGTATAAGAGAAAATGGGGTTGTTTGTAATAATGTAAAAGCATTTAGCGGGGGTTGGAGTTTATAAGTGATTGGAGAAGACACAATTACAAGAAAGTATTTTGGCACATGATACAACAAATCAGCATCGATCACTCATTACAGGTACGCTTCTTCATTTTTTATTTGATGATGGAAATGGATAATGATGTTAGTTTTAGGACATTTAGAAAATAATGAATGAATAAATATCTGCCTCAATGGGTTGCTAAAAACTTGATTATATAATAGTTCAAAAACTCAAAACTTGGGCTTAATTTGGTCATAGTTTGATTTGAGTGTGTGAATCTGAGTTTAAATTTCGAATTGATTTTTTCAATTTGAGGACATTTTAGTTTTAGGTCATTTTAGGAAATAATGAATGAATGAATATATGCCTCAATGGGTTGCCAAAAACTTGATTACGTAATAGTTCAAAAACTCAAAACTTGGGCTTAATTCGGTCATAGTTTGATTTGAGTTTAAATTTCAAATTGATTTTTTCAATTTGTGGACATTTTAGGAAATAATGAATAAATGAATACATGCCTCAATGGGTTGCTAAAAACTTGATTACTTGATAGTTCAAAAACTTGGGCTTAATTTGGTCATAGTTTGATTTTAGTTTGTGAATTGAGTTTAAATTTCAAATTGATTTTTTCAGTTTTATCAAGTTTTACCAAATAGATTTTTTAAGTTTTTATAGAGTCTGAAGGTTTTTCAAGTCATCTTAGTTACATCGAGTACATTCTTTTTAAGTCCTTTTTTTTTATTCGATGAAGATTGCAATCGCCATGGTGATTGTTATATTCCTCTTTGGTTTGGATTGAAAGCTAAAGATTTTGGGACAATCCTAGTTATTGAAAAGTTCTAAAACTCGGCTTAACTCAATCATAGTTTAATTTGATTTTTGTTAGTTGGTCAAGTTAGAATTGAGTCAAATTACTTTTTTCAAATTTTGTTAAATTTTCTAAAATGATTTTTTATGTCTTTATAAAATACTCCCTCCGTCCCATTTAAGTTGTCACATTTGAAAATTTTGTATTTTTTAAGGAACTCTCTATCTATGACTAACACTGTATGTGATTTTATCTATTTTCAACACACTTTATAACACTCCAATATAAAAGAGACAACTATTTTAGGACAAATTTAAAATCCATATAAGACAACTAATTTGGGGGATAGAGGGAGTATAAAGTTTTCAGAGTATAGAGTGAAATGGAGTAACAATGAGTATTTGAACCATAATATAAATTAAATTTTAGAATAATTGCAATCTTTTAAAATAATTCTTAGTTATTATGACAAAAAATTAGGTTGTATGGTGTGTTTAGGTTGCACCTATTAGAATTTTATACGTATACTTACATAAATACATACATATACATACATACATACATATACCTACATACCTACATACATATATACATAGATACATACCTACCTACATATACATACATACATACATACCTACCTACATATACATAGATACATACATACGTACCTACATATACATAGATACAGACCTACATACATACCTACATACATACCTACATACATACCTACATACAACACCATACATATACATACATACATACATACCTATACATACATTATACATACCACATGCATACATATACATACATACATACATACCTACCTATACATACATACCACATGCATACATACTTATATGCATACATACCTATACATACATACCTACTACATACATACCACATTGCATACATACTTACCTGTACATACATACCACATGCATACATACTTTATGCATACATACTTACTATACATACACACATGCATACATACTTACCTATACATACATACCTACCTATACATACAAACATGCATACATACTTGTATGCACACATACTTACCTATACATACATACCACATGCATACATACTTACTGTACATACATACCACATGCATACATACTTATATGCATACATACTTACCTATACATACATACCATGCATACATACTTACCTGTACATACATACCACATGCATACATACATACATACATACATGCATACTATATACATACCACATGCATACATACTTACCTGTACATACATACCACATGCATACATACATACATACCACATGCATACATACCTGTACATACATACCACATGCATACATATACATACATACATACCACATGCATACATACCTGTACATACATACCACATGCATACATATACATACATACATACCACATGCATACATATACATACATACATACCACATGCATCCATACCTATACATACATACCATATGCATACATACGTACATATACATACATGCATACATACGTACATATACATACATACCTATATGCATACATGCATACCTATATGCATACATCACATGCATACATACCTATATGCATACATACACATACATGCGTACATATACATATATCTACATATCATACATGCCTATATACATATATGCATACATACCTATATGTACATACATACCTATATGCATACATACTATATGCATACCTATACATACATATATCATACATACATACATACCGACATATACATACCTACCTATATGCATACATACCACACATGCCTATATGCATACATACACATACTACATACCTACTACATATACGTACATGCCATATACATACATACCTATATGCATACATACACATACCTACATACATATATACGTACACACATACATACATACACATACCTACATACATACCATACCTATATACATACATACCATGCATGCCTACACATACATATACATAACATACCATACGTATACTTACATACATACATACCATGCCTACATATACACATACATACATACACATACGTACAAAAACACACACCTATACACACCATACCTATGCACATACATACACCTACATACATACATACACATACGTACAGACAGACACATACACACATTACATACCTACATATAATACCTATATACCTACAGAAATACATACATACTATACTATATACTACATACCTATATATACATACATACCTACCTACATGCCTACATAACTACAGCTACATACATACCTAGATACATACCTACATATCTACCTACGTATGTATGTTTGTTTGATCCAATTTGATTACATAATAGTTCGAAAAATAAAACTTGGGCTTAAATCAGTCTTTTGATTTCAGTTTGTGGATTAAGTTTAAATTTTGAATTGAATTTTTTAGATTCATCGAGTTTTGTCGAATCAATTTTTTTTTTTTTTTTTGAGTTTTTAGTGAGTCTTTTTTTTTTTGAGTCAACTGAGATAGACCGAATAGAAAATCTTTCAATTGGATTAAAATTCTCGAATAGTTGTGATATTTTAAGATAACTTTGGGTTATTACAACATGTAAAATCTTTTTTATCTAAACGTAAAGGTAGTGATTGGTTTGCTTGATCGTTTTATTTTTATTATGGATGAGTGAAAATGAGATTTTGTGTTTGTTTGATTTCAGTTTGTGGATTAAGTTTAAATTTTGAATTGATTTTTTGAGTTTAGTTTAATCCCTTTTTCTTTTTTTTTGAGTTTTTTTTACAAAGTCTAAAGTTTTTTTTTTTTATCTTTAAAAAAAATATTTTTTTTGAGTCAACTGAGTTAAACCGAATAAAATTGAATATTTGATATAAATAAAATAATTAGATTAAATTCTAGAATGAATAGTTATGATATTTTAAGATAACTTCGGGTTATTATAGCATGTAAAATAGTTTTATGATATTTCTTATTTCAATGTAGTTTTGTGTTTGTATTAATATAAAAGTATTTAAGTCGGGCAGGTGGTTGCATTATAATGTGTATATGTACGATAGAGCATGGGATGTGTATATGTACGATGGAGCATGGGATTTTGTACATGGATGTGTAACATGTATTTGATTAGAGTAAGCAATAGGAGAAGACACAATTACAAGAATTATCGGCACATTATACAACAATTAAGAACAACAGATCCTCAACATCATAGTCACTAAAGGTAAACTCCTTATTTAGTTCCCATTTTTTATTTGACGTTGACTGTGTTGATTGTTATGAATGATGACAATGCTTTTAAGACATTTTAGGTTTAACAAAATAATGAATGAATATATATAGCTCAATGGATGGTAAGGATTTTGTAGTTAATGATCCGAAAAATGATACATGTTAGTTCAAAAACTCATAATTTGGGCTTTAACTCGGTCATAGCTTGATTTTAGTATGTGGATCAAGTTTTTTAATTTTATCGAGTTTTTTCAATTGAATTTTTTAAATTTTTATAGAGTCTAAAGTTTTTTTTATTCAACTAAGTTAAACTGAATAAAATTGGATTAAATTATAGAATATTCTGACTTTTGGATATTAAGGCATGTGAAATCTTTTAGTACTCTCTTATCGTTGTTTAAGTATTTTTTTATTTTCGTATTGAATGAGTGAAAATGAGATTATGTGTATTAAGTGGATGGAGTGTATTAAAATGATAGGAGAAGATACAATTATAAGAAGGGTAACGTTATTATATACACCCCCACTTTCTTTTTCCATACTTCCCCAATTACAACAATTGGAACAACTATATACACCAATTCCAATTGACCATGCATGTTTAGATCCAATTTGATTAATGAATGGCCTATATTTTAATTTGCTTACATATTCAAAAACTCAAAACTCAGGTTTAACTAAGTCATAGTTTAATTTCAATTTGTGGATCGAGTTTAAATTTCAAATACTTCAAATTGATTTCAGTTTGTGATCAAGTTTTTGAGTTTTATCAAGTTTTTTTGAATTGATTTTTTTAGATAAGTGACTTCAAAATGAAAATGGGGTTGTTGTAAAAAAGCATTTAATGGGAGTGGAATGAATTAAAGTGATAGGAGAAGATACAATTATAAGAAGGGTAACGTTATTATATACACCCCCAATTTCTTTTTCCATACACCCCTTTTGTTTTTTTCTTTTTATATTCCAAATCTACCCTTCCTTGTTTTCCTGAGAATGTTACCTGTTTTAAGTTCCAAGGTAGCCCTTTTTTTGAAGTCATCTTCTGCAACTCAACTGGTTCACAGTCCTCTTTGAAATGATTCACGGATGTTCTTCGCTAATTCGGGCTCTCCTCATATCCTCTCCCTCTTTGGATGCCATCAACATTCTCACTGCATCCAATGGCGGCTGTTCCCACCATCTCCTCCCTCTTCCCCCATTCTCTCAGCACAACTCGAATCCTCAGAACATTTGTAACCAGCATCGTGTTCCTCAGTTGGTTACAGTGCATCGGCCAAGCTGCCATTGGAACTCTCATGCTGATGTTAATGCCTTTCTGCAAGAGTTCCAACCGCAGTGGCTCAAGAACCCACCTGTGGATGGGTGGGCCAGGATTTCCATTTGTGGAGCCCAGTCTCCTACAACCATTCCCATCCCTTCCACTTTTTTTTCATAATCTTTTGGTAGCCAAGCTCTCATATCTTCTTTTCCTTCTGCAAATATGTCCCTCTGTCCGTCTACTACACCCATATGAATCTTTGCTTACTGCGTTCTAGTCCGATGGCAAGCTCGCAGACTTGCTCATCGGATATGGACGACATCCCAAAGGAGACGTAGGAACCGATTTTGGAGGTTGTTTCTAGCCACTCCATGCAAGGATGTCGTCCAATGCCATTCATGTTGAGACGAGTTATATAGGATTAACGGGCCCAACAGCCCAAAGTCTCTTCTTCTTGAGGAATGGTTCTTAAGTCAACATATCAAGAAAATCGCCTTCTACGGGCCTGCACGTATTGACCAGATTGCCAAATGCCGACATCATTTGATGATGACTGCACAAATTCAACGAAGCAATCCGTGAAGCAGCCTTCCCATGAGAGAGACGGCAAGTCAGGGAGTTTGATTTGAATGATATTTCTCTACTTCTCAATAGATTCAAAGCTATGGAAAAGGTGTGCGAATGCGGAGATCCAATGGAAGGCGTAAGTGTAGAAAGAAATAATCTGAGTATGTCTTGAACCTAGCCTATTACATGTATATATAGCCTCTAGCCGATCTTAAAGCTATCACATTCAAACTGTAACTCTATGTTAATCATAAATCAAATACACTTTTTAATTAGAGGTAAACCCAAACTAGGAATCATAATTAGATAATAACTCTAATTATTCCAACACACCCCCACAAGCTGAAGTGTGGATAAACGCGAAGCTTGGAACGTAAAGAAACGGTAGGTGAATTGTAAACGTGGCATACTGACTGGATACGAAGATTTGTTGAAGTAGCACACTGATTGGCTGTAAAACTTGTTGAAGTGGCAACGTTGACTGGCCTCAAATATAACAGGCGAAGAATACCTATGGCAGCCTGAAATAAAGAAAGAGACGGAAGACGGCAATGGCCGTAAAACAATTATCCTGTAGAACAACGATCGCAATATGCAATAAAGACATGCAATGAATGACCTGCAAAACAATGGCATAATAAATGCCAAAAGAAGGCTGAAGCCATCACATCAGTCAATCAGATTGGAAAGGCCAACAAATAATAGTTGTAGCCATAAAGGCCAGCAAATAAAAGGCTATAGCCGTAAAGGCCAGCAAAGAGGCTGAAGCCATGAAAGGCTAGCAAAATAAGTTGAAGCCATGAAAGTCGAGCAAAAGGCTGAAGCCATAAAAGGCTAACAAAAAGGCTGAAGCCATGAAAGGCCAGCAAAAAGGCTGAAGCCATGAGAGACCAGCAAACAATGGAAACGAATCAGAGTCCCAAATAAAAGGAGTGGATGAATGCCACAATAAATGGACATGTGTCCAAAAATATGCCATCTCATTTTCGAGAAAACAAAAAAAGAATGAAAGATGTGCTCGAACGAATGGCAAGTTGCGCCCCTTTCTTCGGCTTCAACAAGTAGGAGGAGAAGGGAAATTTGTGTCCCTTACTTCAACTCTCCACCTTTCTTCTTGACAGGGTCTCAATCGTGGCGAGAATAAACAACAGAACATGAATGGTGCAAAACTATATCTGAATTCGACCATCGATGGCGACGGCAAACAACAAGCATACTTGAGCTGGTACTTCTAAATGGGCGAATAAGTGGACAGACAAGCGATGCTCGAACAACAATGGAGGATCGACAACAATGGAGAATCAGTGTTGTAGCAGAGCGTGCTTTTTTTTTTTAAATCTCTCTCAGAAAAACAAGTGCAAATAATCATTGGAGGGAACTGAAGCGGGAGACTGTCTTCTAATTTCCTCTTTTCTCTCCTCCTCATCAGGTACTCTCTCTGCTTCTATTCTTCTTCATTGTCTATTTACATTAGTAAAGTGGGGCGAATAAGGATTTCTCCTCCTGCATCTTATTTGATTTTTCACGTCACCACTCAAGTATCAGACAAGATGTGTTGCTGCATTTCCTGATCTGCAAGGTTTCTTGGTGGGATCAAATAGAAGGGAGGGTCTGCAATCAGATTTGTAGACAGTAGATCTGCATAAATTGGCTACAAACAACAGCGATGGAGGTGCTGGCCGAATAGATCAGATGACTACGAGGGCTGGCTGCCAAGTGCCTGCTGAAACTTGGCACAAAACGATGCTGAAATGTGGGCACCAAGGCAGAAGAGGCCCTTCTATGCGGCAGAACAATATATTACAACAACAGCAAAGGAGGGAAATGGGATCTGGGTTTTAGAGAAAGAGAACGAGTAGGAGGCGAATCCGCTAGGATGAAACGCCGGTACAACCGATCCCCTTCTTCCTTCTTTTTGATTTGTCAAACAAAGTCCCAAATCATAAAACTCAAACCACCCCTGCAATCAGCCTAGTTGAGAAAGGCAGCGGCAACTCAGATCCGTCCTGAGCGCGACGATTTTTTGCAGTAACAAAAGTGAAGAGGACCAGGTAACAACCTCTGCTCAGATCCAGATCTTTTCGAAATCTAGTAGAGGAAGGGGTTGTACGGCGCGACAGGAATAAACCCTCAAGCAGGCAAAAGAAGGGCTCAGATATGGCTTGTAGAGACTTGCACCTGGAACAAAGGCAGCGAGAAGTAGATGGATGGGCTGATGACAGTCACCTTTCGTGCACAACGCATCAGAAGAACAAGAGCAGGCACAGCTGGTCCAAGAATGGATCAGATCTAGAAATGACAGTGCTGGATATGCTCGGAGTAAGATTGCAGAGAAGTTGTTTTTTTTTCTCTGTCTCTTTCTTTACACGGCAGAAACAACGTGTGATATGGTCCCTCCCTCTCTCCGCCGATGGATCTCCTGTGAGAGAGGGAGAAAAGATGATAAGATGTTTACCGAAGGATCACTCAATCGATACCATGTATGAAAAATGATAGAACCGTTGCTGCAAACAAGCAGCAGGAACAAGGGGGCTAATAGCAGTCCATCAGTGGCAGCAACGAGAAGTGGCAACAATCAACGGGTACAGATCTGTGTACAAACAGGGCTAATGGGCCCTTTTGTGTTGTCCACACGACAGATCTAGCCGACGGTGGCGAGCAGAAGCTAAAGAGAGACAACATGAGCTCATGGTTCTGCTTACAGTCAACGGAGAACCAAATCTAAGGACAAATCTGCAAGGCGACAGCAAGGCAAAGGCAATGCCATTTTGGCCGCCAGAGTTGGTCGATGCAACAACTGTAGATTGGTTGGTCTTGTGGAATCTCTGGTTCAGATGAGACCAGATTTTCAAACAGTAGCCCACAAAATGAATGGCAGCACATGCCTTTCTTCGATTAATGAACGAAGGCAAAGACTGCCAAAAGAAGCAAGCAGTGGCTACAAGAATGCAACGAATCCAAGATACAGGTCTGACGATCGTGGGCCTGCATAGACAACCGCAGCAAAAGGATATCTGTCTTAGTGCTTCTCTCCCTCTCCCTCCCTCCCTCTGATAGAGGGAGAGAAGAAGACGCTTGTGTATTGAAGGCTCACTTAGGAACAAATTTTGGCTGATACCATGTAGAAAGAAATAATCTGAGTATGTATTGAATACCTAACCACATTACATGTATTTATAGCCTCTAGCCGACCCTAGGGCTATCACACTCAAACTGTAACTCTATGTTAATCATAAATCAAATACACCTCTTAATTAGAGGTAAACCCAAACTAGGAATCCTAATTAGATAATAACTCTAATTATTCCAACAATAGGCCTCTATGTTTTCATGAGATGCAATAGATCTGGATGACATGAGAGGATCATGTACTACGGCGACGGGACGAGAAACAACCTCAAGAGATCTAAGGAGAGCGGAGAGGGGAGGTACACGGAAGCAGTTCCCCAAAATAAAAGGAAACGGGAGAAAGAGAGGAGAGAGAACGAAATGGGAAAGATTAAAAAAAATTGAAAACGATGTAAGGGTAAAATAGGAAAACAAAAAGAGGAGTGTATATAATTTTTTTTTGGGGGTGTATATATCGCTACCCTTACAAGAAATTATAAACACTTAGGCAACAACAATCGGTTATTACATATACATTTTTTTACTTCCCAGTTTTTATTTGATGATGGAAATGGATGATGTTGATTATGATGATTGTTATAATGATGATAATGCTTTAAGACATTTTAGGTTTAGTCAAATAATGATGGGTCATAATGACCAATGCATGTTCGATCCAATTTGATTTATGAATGGCCTATATTTCAATTTGATTAAAAAAACATTTAGTGGGGGTGGATTGAATTAAAGCGATAGTAGGAGAAGACACAATTACAAGAAAATATCAACACATTAGGCAACAATTGGTTATTACAACTACGTCCCTTTTTTAGTTTTCATTTTTTATTTGATGATGGAAATGGAGATGTTGATTATGATGATTGTTATGATGATGATAACGATTTAAGACATTTAGGTTTAGTCAAATAATGATGGGTTATTATGACCAATGCATGTTAGATCCAATTTGATCTATGAATGGCCTATATTTCAATTTGATTGCATATTCAAAAACTCAAAACTCTTAACTCAGTCATAGTTTGATTTCAGTTTGTGGATTGATTTAAATTTTGAATTGATTTTTTGAGTTTCATCGAGTTTTGTCGAATCATTTTCTTTTTGAGATTTTACAGAGTCTAAAGTTTTTCAACTAAGTTAGACCGAGTATTGAGTATTTCACTATAACTAGAGCAATGGGGTTATTAAGATAACTTTAGGTTATTACGTCATGTAAAATCTGTTTTATCCAAACATAGTGATTGGTTTGCCATGTCTTTATTGGAGTAACCTATTAGAATTTGCTTGATCATTTCTTATTTTCATAATGGATGAGTGAAAATGAGATTTTGTGTTTGTGATATAAAAGTATTTTTAGTTGGGGAGGTGGTTGTGATATAAATGTATATGTACAATGGAGCATGGGATTTTAATGTACTTAAGTGAGTTACATAGAGAGAACAGGGGTTGTTTTCTGTATAAAGTGAGTAATCGTATTAGATAGGACAAGACACAATTATATACTCCAATCAAGGTAATTTCAGAGGCGTCGAAAACAGAACGCATAGATCCACGTAACAGGAATAGTGATTAAAGTTGAAATTCCTTCCACACTTCATATTGAATTTGATATTATTTAAGAGTCGAAATTTGAAAAAATAATCAAAATAACTTAAATTGGTCATTATTTGGGAGAAAATTAGAATAAAGTTTGTAGACTTTATTTTCCATGTTCTTGAAAATTTTGGGATTTTTCTATTTTTTTTAAATATATTTTGAAATTCACAAATTTGTCATTTCAAAATCAAAATTTAATATCTAAATGACCGCAAAATAATGATAAAAGTACATAGAAATGAAGAGTAAAACTTTCTTATTTTTTAATTTTTTTTTAAATTTTTTAAAGAATAAAATTTTGAGGACAAAGAATGTGTATCAGCCCGTAACGGTCAACAGTGCACCGATACAGGTGTAACGGTGCACCGTACCGATACACCAAATTTTTTATCCTTTATCTAAGGATGTCTCGACATTGAAATATAAGTATGAAATACATTCACTTATTTCGTCAAACTAAAAATTATATTTAGATCGTTTTAGATTTTTAAATAACCCATATTGACATATGCTTCGTATTGTCAAATTCGGATTCAAATTTAGATATCCACACAACTATAAATTTTGTCATTCTCCTCGATAAAACAAAAATAAAATTAGTTAAATAGTGAAGTTCTAATAAAAACGTAATTGCCTAGAAATTTTATAAAAAAAAGGCCAAAAGACCACTCTAATACCTACAAGAAAACTATCGATTTCTAATTAATCTTTATTTAAACATTTTTGTATATTTAATGTTGGCCTAAAAGTTAAATTTGTCATGAGTTGTCAATCGTAATTGAGTCCGATTGACTCATTTGTTGTCAATTTTGTGATGGAATCAATCTGTGTCGCATCTTCTAGAGCTTCAAGCTTGATTTGTCCTAGAAATCTTAGTTAAAACTGGCTTAAATATCTTGGATTTCTAAGTGCATTTTGCCCTACGAAGAGCCCTTGTTATCTATCAAATATATCCAAATATATTCTTGTGTTCTTGCAATATAAAAAATATTTGTTATAGTTCAAACCCACGATTGCAAATGAACACTCAAAGTACTCTCCATCATGTCCAAATTTCACCAACTCCAACTCATAAACACTTGAGTGAAGTCTAGGGTCTTCGGAACTTGACGCTGTTCATCTTCAAAAGCTTCAAAGGTTGTCTCATACCTTGGGTCTAGAGGTAGGTCCCAAGTATTGCTCCTAGGTCTCCTTCCAAGCTTTTCGGAAGTTATCTCGGACATTCCGAGATGGATAATTGTTGTTCCGAAGTTACATATTTCTGTCTTTGATCTTGTCGTCCAAGCTCTGCCTCAAAACACATATATCCTTGGTTCCAAAGTTCAGTGGCTAACTCAGGTTTTAGGTACTTCTTCGGAACCTGCTTCGGATGTTCCGAACTAAACTCATGTAGGTTCCAAAGTTCGTGAAACTAATTGTTGGAGGGTTAAACTATCCATTGGAATATGACCGTTGTTTTCTGACCGTTGGGACTTCGAAAGTTTCGAGGTTACCCAGACAGGTTCCGAAGTAAATATCCGTTGGGAAAATCTTGTCTATTTAAACCAAGCCTATTTGAGTGGCAAGGATTATGTTGTGCAAATTTAAATTTATAACTCACAAGTGCACGAACCATTAAATAGTATAACGATTAAGTTCAAGGTCGAACCATCGAAACTTAGGAAAATATATCCGTGAAAATTATACCATTAAATTACGTATTTTAAGAACTTTCGAAAACATGGAGAAAAATCATAAATACGGATTTATTAATCTAACTATGAACTTTAGTTTAATTTAGAAACATTTTAGATTTAAACATAGAAAACAATTTAACTAATTTTAATTAAGATGGTGGATTTAATCTAAAAATATAAACAATTTTAATAATTTACAAAATTAAGATGCAATTAAATTATTTCCAACCTAGTTTATCAATTTCAAGAGTTTTTTATAAACAAAAATAAAAAAGACACCTAAATTACCTATGTACATATTTATAGTGGAACTAACTCAAAGAATCAAGGAGACATTATTTTCCATATTTTAAAAATAAAACAAAGGCCTAGGATATGGAACTCACGTAAAATCACCAATCTTGCATTCAAAATTTTCATTCATAACTATTTCTAAGAATTAAATCTATTGATTTCATTAAATTAAAAATCTCAAATTAAACCTTAGGATGAATAGAATTTAAAATTTATCTCCAAAATCTAAAATTTTTCATCGCACTAAAATAAGAGCCTTAGATCGAAGAAGAAAGTCTATTTAATCTAAATTTTCATCACATTTAATTTGAAATAATTAAAATAAATCCACACATATACTTAATTAAAGAATAAAAATAAATAAAATAATCACCATACATCAATTGAATAATTGGAAAACCATAAACTAAATATTTCATCACACCTCAATTTATTAATAAAACATGAAATTAAATTACAAACCAATGGAATTGAAATTAAAGGATAAGAAAATACGACAACACAAATTAAAAATAAAACCTTAAGAACTCAATGAAAATCTCCCAAAATTTTCTCTTTAATTCCTCCAATTCTTTGCACAACCCTTAATTCCTTAGCCCAGTTCGATTGTTTCTGTAGCCGAAACATTGTATTTATAAATGCAACAAATGGATGAAATAAGCAAGAAGTGGCCCCCGTCGGTTAGACTGTACACGGCAACTTCTTTTCACTCCCTTTATTTTCTCCTTCCTATTCTTGTCATCTCGGTACCTACTTCTCTTTCTATTTTTTCCTCTCTATCAGCCACCATCCTTCTATTCTCAGTTATAGCCATCAAAATCAGCCAGCAACTTCTTCATACGAAAAAAACATCTCTTTCATTCTTTTTTTTTTCTTCTTTATTTCTATTCTCTGTTGGCTGCTTTACTAGTTCTTTTTTTTTACTTTCTCTGGTTTTCACACCTGCACCCTGCTTTGGTTTCTCTGTTTTGCTTTGTCGTGAAAACTGATATGGGCGTTGTATTCTCCAGGCATATAGATTTGCAACAATGGTTATTGCTCTTCAAATGTTGTTGCTATTTTTCATTCCTTTTCTTTCCATTTACAACTACCTTTCTGCTCTTGTATTCATTGTTTTGCACCCAGCTGCTACACATTTGCTGCTGTATTTTATTTTTCTTCAGGCGGTGATTTCTTTTTCTTATAGCTGATGCTTTCTTTTGTTTTTCTCTTCTGCACCGTCTCAATGGAGTTTCCAGGACAGCTGCATCTCTCTTTTACTGCTGTATGACTTTACTTTTGCTGATTGCCACTGTTAGCAGTGTATTTTCCATATATTATTAAGGGTAGATTTGGGTTTTCCTAATTAGGGTTATGTAGTGTTTTGTATATAAATACCATGTAATGTGTGTTAATAAGATTAATCGGTTGATATTCTATCATGGTATCTTGAGCAAGGTTAGATTAAGTTTTTGGGACCTGCACTCATCTTCATTTGTAACTGCCGTTCGCCGCCTCTTTGTTCGCCGATCGTCTTCCACAAGGCATCTCCGTTTGCGGTGCCGTCCTCTGCCTTCTCTCTTTGCAAGCCATCATCACCACACCCTTTGCTGCCTTCTCTCTTGCGTGCTGATCGTCTTCCTTGATCTGCAACAATAAGGCCAGATCTACAACATAAGATCTCTGTTTCGTTTTGTTGCCTCTTAACTGTTTGTCCCAATCGGTTTGGCTAGGGTCAGATCACCTGTCATCTCCTATGCATCCTCTGTCTCAAACTGTTGACCGACCTGTCACCCCTTTGTGCTTTCCGCCGTTTGTGTCGATTTGCATCTCCACCGGCGTGTGGGTTGCTGGAAACAGAACTTCCTTTCTGTTGCTGTGATTTGGATGCCCTACATACACCGTCCGTCCCCCGCAGCAACACCCTTGGACGGGATCTTCACATTGGTAACGCAGCCAGTTCCTCTGTATCGATCTCGGTTCAGATTTCCTCCTGCATCCGTCTCTGTTTAGCCGCTTGTCTCCATTCAGACAAGTTCCTAAGAAAACAACACATACCTCTTCTTCCCTGAGGAGAGACTGAGCCTTCCAGAAGGAGCAAACATGAAGAGAGAGACATCAACATCGCATAGAACAGAGAACATCGCATAGAACAGAGAGTTTGTAGGCTTTCTTGATAAGCCCAGTTCTCCATTCCTCTCTGTTTTTTTTAACGATCTCTTTTTTTGAGGGTTTTTCGTGAAAAGTTGTGTGTTGGTACGCCGGATAGTTTTGCATCTGTAGCAGATTCCTCTCGTACAATGGCTGACGAACGTGATGATTCCCTTCAGGCAATCAGTGTCAAGTTGACCGATAGTAACTATACTTATTGGGCATACATGATGAAAAACTTTCTGAATGGAAAGAACATGTGGGGTTACATCTCTAGTGCTATTGTCGCTCCAACGAATACGACGCTCGATACTTATGCCCAATCCTTGGTTACTTGGAACACAAATAATTCCAAAATCACCACTTGGATCAACAACTCCATTGAACTATCCATTGGTATCCAACTTGCAAGGTTCTCGGCCAAATCAATTTGGGATCACTTGGAACGGTTGTATAAGCAGTCCAACTTGCTAAACCATATCAAATCGAGAATGACATTCACATGGTCCGATAGGAAGATATGACCATTCAACAGTTCTATTCGGTTATGACTTCCTTTTGGGATCAACTTGCATTACAAGAACCTGCAGCCCTTAGTTCCAATGACATTTATTGCACTTATAGAGAAGAAGGGTGGCTTGTTCAATTTTTGATGGCTCTTCGCGATGATTTTGAAGCACTTCGGGGCTCTATTCTTCATCGTAGTCCCCTTCCCTCGGTTGTTGCTGTCTTTCATGAACTTTTAGCTGAAGAAGTTCGCTTCAAGTCTCACTCAAGCAATAATATTCTCTCTCTGTCCAGCCAGACCATTTTGGCAATACCATACAAGTCTCCATCAACTTCACAGCCTCGACAGCGCCAAGGTGGGAGAGTTGCTCCTGAGTTTTGCAGTTACTGTAAGCAGAAAGGTCATTGGAAGTCACAATGTCCCGTGTTATTTAGAAGACAGCAACCACCAGTGCCACCACCCAAGCAGCATCGCACAGCGACAGTTGTTCCGTCAGGGATTGAGGCCTCAACTTATACTCCTTCCTTGTCCACTCTTGTGACCAGTTGCAGAAACTCATTTCTTCTCATTAGCCTAATGCATTATCTACTGTTTCTCCCTCTATAGGTTTGCCTCCTTCCGCTTCTTCAGGTATTTCTCCTTCCACCTGGGTCTTTGACTCCGGAGCCACTCATCATATGTCTAATGATGTTTCTTTGTTTACATCCTTATCTCCCTTATCCTCATCTGTTTCTGTGATAGCTGCCAATGGTAGTCCTATGCACTTAGCTGGTGTTGGCTCCATTATATCTTCTCCATTATGTCTCTCTGATGTTTATTGCATCCCTCATCTCACTTTGAATTTGATCTCTATCAGTCAGTTATATGATTCTGGGTATGTTGTTCACTTTTCTCCCACTTCGTGTTTTGTGCAGGATCCTCATTCCAAGAGACTGATTGGGACCGGCCGTAGAGAGGGAGGATTATATGTGTTAGAGCATCTTCGTCTTCCTGATGTCGCTGAGTCTTCGATTGAGTTGTCGTCTTTTCATTTGAGTCCACATCCATCTAGCTTTTACTTATGGCATTCTCGTCTTGGTCACATTTCTAGTTCTCGTTTACAGTACTTAGTCTCCACAAGAGCTTTAGGAAATTTGCATTGTAGTTCAATTTCTGATTGCAGTGGTTGTAAACTTACAAAATTTTCTACATTACCTTTTAATAAAAGTTCATCGATATCTTTTGCTCCTTTTGATTTAATTCATTCTGATGTGTGGGGACCCGCTCCTATTACCACAAAAGGACGGTCTCGATATTATGTTTCATTTATTGATGATTACTCTCGCTATTGTTGGGTTTATTTAATGAAATGACGTTCTGAATTTTTTACCATTTTCAAAACTTTTCGTGCATTTATTCGTACCCAATTCTCTGCTACCATTAAATGCTTTAGAGGTGATTTGGGTGGAGAATATACCTCTAGTGCTCAAATTTGCTAGCCTTGGATGGGACTATTCATCAGTCTTCCTGCACTGACACTCCAGAGCAGAATGGGGTTGCAGAAAGAAAACATCGGCACATTCTTTAAACTGCTCGCTCCATGTTACTCTGTACAAGTGTTCCTAGCATCTTTTGGGGAGAAGCGGTTCTCACCGCCACTTATGTCATTAACAGAATTCCTTCTGCTGTCACTTTTGGGAAATCTCCATTTGAAAGGTTATATGGTTCCATTCCTGACTATTTCTCCTTGAAAGTTTTTGGTTGTACATGTTTTGTTCTTCGTCCTCATCGTGAGAGCACCAAATTATCTGCACGCTCTTCGTTGTGTGTTTTTCTTGGTTACGACGAGGGTCAGAAGGGATATCGCTGTTATGATCCTTTTGCACAGAAATTATATGTTTCCCGTCAAGTTGTTTTTCTTGAACATTTTTTTATTTTCCCTCTAGTTCTAGTACTGTTACTCAATCTGAGCTCTGTACATTGATCCTTTCTCTCATATTGATGATGTGTCTGTGTCTGATAATGTGCCTAAATTGCCTAACTCTGTCTCTTCTATTTCTCTTCCTCCTGTTGAAGTTGTGCCCTCTGCAGATATTACTCCTCCGTCTCCTTCGGCTGACTCTCCTTCAACTGACTCTCCTTCAACCTCTGATGATGTGGATCTTGTTCCTTCTCACCGTCCTTTGCTCGTTCGTAAGCCTCCTAATCGTTTTGGATACTCTCCTGACGATTTTGGTTATTCTTGTTATACTACTTTATTTTCTTCGTTTTTCACTTCCATTCATTCTTTATCTGAACCAACCTCCTATAAGGAGGTTATTTGTGATCCTCTTTGGCAACATGCTATGAATGAAGAGCTTTCTGCATTGGCTAAGACTGGCACATGAACCTTGGTACCTCTTTCTCCAGACAAACATGCAATTGGCTGCAAATGGGTGTATAAGATTAAGACCAAGTCTGATGGTTCTGTGGAGCGTTTTAAAGCCCGATTAGTTGCTAAGGGTTTTGCATAAGAATATGGCATTGACTAAGAGGAGACTTTTGCCCCTGTGGCAAAATGACTTATGTTCGCTCTTTAATTGTTGTTGTTTTCGTGGAGTTTGTCGCAGTTGGATGTTAAAAATGCATTTTTGAATGGAGATCTCTCTGAAGAAATATATATGATTCCTCCTCCCGGTGTTTCTCATAATCACGGGGAAGTCTGCAGACTTCAAAAGGAGTTATATGGTCTCAAACAGGCACCTCGTGCTTGGTTTGAGAAGTTCTCCACAACAATTGGTTCTCTTGGCTTTCAAGCTAGTCCACATGACTCGGCCCTCTTTGTTCGTTCCACCTCAGTAGGTATAGTATCTTGTACTGTATGTTGATGACATGATCTTGACTGTTGATGATTTGAGCATTGCACAATTGAAGGCACAGTTACATAGACAATTTGAAATGAAAGATTTGGGACCCTTGCAATATTTTCTTGGCATAGAAGTTGCATTTTCTCCCAAAGGTTACCTTCTCTCTCAATCAAAGTATGCTACAGATGTTCTTCAGAGAGCTCGTATTATTGATACCAAACCAATTGCGACTCCATTAGAGATTAATATTCATTATACTTCATCTGATGGTGTGCCTTTAGCTGATCCTACGCTATATCGCACTGTCGTTGATAGCTCGGTCTATCTCACCATTACGCGACCAGACATCGCCTATGCAATTCATATTATCAGTTAGTTTGTCTCCTCAACGACCACTATTCATTGGGCCGCCGTTGTTCGTATTTTGAGGTATGTTCGTGGCACTTTATATCAGAGTTTGTTACTTCCTTCGACATCTCGCTTGGAGCTCCATGCCTTCTCTGATGCGAGATGGGCGGGTGATCCGTCTGATCGCAAATCTACTACGGGCTTTTGTGTCTTTCTGGGTGACTCTCTCATTTCTTGGAAAAGGAAAAAGCAGGATGTTGTTGCTCATTCATCTGCCGAGGCTGAGTATCGAGCTATGGCCTCTACCACTGCTGAGATTGTTTGGCTTCGTTGGTTACTTGCAGATATGGGCGTCTCTCTTTCTGCTCCCATGCCTATGTATTGTGACAACAAGAGTGCTATGTGCTATTCAAATAGCACATAACACTGTTTTCCATGAGCGCACCAAGCACATTGAGTTAGATTGCCACTTTGTGAGCCAACATCTTCAACTTAGCACGATTTCTCTCCCGTTTGTGTCTTCTGCTCTGCAGCTGGCTGACTTCTTCACGAAGTCCCACACTGTTGCATGCTTTAAGTTTCTTTTTAGCAAACTCTCGATGCTTAACACTATCACATTGTGAGTTTGAGGGCGGGTATTAGCAGTGTATTTTCCATATATTATTAAGGGTAGTTTTGGATTTTCCTAATTAGGGTTATGTAGTGTTGTATATAAATACCATGTAATGTGTGTGAATAAGATTAATCGGTTGATATTCTATCAGCCACATCTTCCTTTTGTTGGCTAAAGTCACCACCTGGCTGTTAAACAACCCAAGGCATTGCTGTATGTAATTTCTTAGCTGATCAGTTAAACATGTGTTGCTCCTGGCTGCCACTTGCTGTACAAAAGTCCTCTCTTCTTCTTTGTTGTATGGTGAGTCAAAAGGTGAGCTAATAACACATCATGTTGCACACACATTGCTGCAAGAAAGATCTGCTACTATTTTATGTCTTTTGGCAACTGTTTAACAATCCAGCCTTTGCAAATATCACCAACCGATTTGTGATCCACTGTTTGAAGCCTGTTGGCTATTTGGTCTCTGATTCAGCAACAACCTCTTGGTTACAACTTTTTTTTATCTCATCTCCTTTCTAATTTGTTTCAATCTTCCTCTGTTGTAACTTCACAAAAATCACGACTGCAAGATCTGTTTCCAATTGCAGAATTGTCGTCAATTAGACTTTGAATGGGACTCGATGCATGCACAACAATTCACCAACCTGACAAGACATAAAAATACACTTAATTAGATAAAATTAATTAATATAATATATTAACAAATATAATTTTAGAATATATAATATATTACAATAATAATATAAAATAAACAAAATTTAAGAACTAACTAATCCAATATTAAAGGGTAAAATTATCATTTTCTAGTTCTTATCAGATTGATTCTTTTGAGCCAATTTTTTTCCCACTTATTCTAAGTATCCCAACCAATCTAAGAGCACTCTCTAAGCATCTTAAGCTCAACCCTGAATGTGTACTTAAGAACTCTCTTTGATCTTTCATAAACATCTTCTCTTAATCTTTGGTTTGGCATTCATTGGAGCATCTTTACTTCACCAAAGAGCCAAGTGGAAAAAGACACTAAAGAACAAGCCAAAGCTACTTCAAGTTACAAGAGGCTATTGTTCCTAGTAATATTCTCAATTTTTACTACTTTCCATTATTCATTATTCATTTACTGGTGTTTTCTTGGTGTGTCGGTGTGGTCTTCACCCTTAAAGAAAATCAAATGTTGTATCGGTTCGATCTCTTTTTTTTTTTAACAGTCAAAAGGAAAATTCATTAAGAAAAAACCATAGTTTAAATACAAAGAAATGGTCTAAAAGTATTATAGACCATCAAGTAGGAAGAGGAGAAGAGAAGGACATAATAAAAAACATAAAATAAAGTACACTCCCTCCCAATGGTTGTCAGCTCCAAGTTTGGCAAAATAGTCCACCACTCAATTAGCTGATTGCCCAACTTGAGCAAAAGATACTCCCAACTCTCTAACCAACACTCTCACCTCCCTGATCACATTATTCAGTCTCCAAGGTGACCGTTTCAAACATGAAGCCCATTTGAATGCATTTGCCAAGTCCCCATCAATAATCAAGTTACCTTCTCCAAAATCATTCCAAATTCTGAGGGCTCTCTTAATACTAAGAATTTCTACTTCATTTGAATGCACACTCTCCCTTATGATTTCTAAGTATTCCGCCAATATTTGCGGGCCCCGGTTTACCTTTAGATGCACCATCTACGTTAAACTTCCAAGAATCCTGTTGAGGTGACTCCATAACTCCTTCTTCTTGACCTTTTGACACTGGTTTATCAAACAAGCCTCCCAAGATACCATAAGATCATTGATTTTTAGCCCTTTAAAGTTGGGATCCGCTAATAACCAAACAAACCACCTCCATTTTGCTTTTTGAAAAAGGTCAACCTCAGACGAACAGATGCCTTCGAAAATTCGAGCATTCATTTCCTTCCATAAGGACCAAAGGATTACGGTTTGGATTAAAAGCCAAGCACTTTTCAATCTAGGCTTCATTCGCGAGAGATACCAAGACTCTAGAGATTGAACACAAGTATTAGCAAACACCCATGGGAGGATTCACAAATTAACAAACAGATGATTAACATTCACCGGGGAGGATTTACAAAGGACACACTTTAGTTCACCCTCATCCCTAATGTTTTCAATTCTTCCTTCGTCAAGATCTTCTCCTTAATGACACACCAAAGAAAGATCTGAACCCTTGGTGGTGTAACACTCCTCCAGGCTAAAGACGACACTCTTTCACCATTGGAAAGTTGACTTTGTTTAGTTCACAATAGAATCTTCAAGTGGTGTACTTGTATGCTAATTTAATTGGACTTCAATAACTTGATTTGGAAGATTTATTGGACCAATTTGCAAAGACCAATTCTTAATAGCCTAATACTTTAAAGAAATTTAAAATTTCCGCCATAGTAATATTCACCCCTCCACTCTAGGACAATTCTAGATATTGACCTACTTGACTAACATTTAATTTAAACAAAACAAAGTAACACTTGACAAGAAGTTGTACTTTAACCTTTTAGTTTATTTAATTTAAAATAGGTGCTATATATATATAGATATATATTTAAAAAGTAATATTTTTTATTTAAATTTTGCATATTAAATATTATTTACTTAATTTAAAAGATCATAAAACCTTAGCATAATTCAAATTAAAAACCTTCTAATAGAAAATAATCAATATATTTGTTGACTAAGACCAAATTTTGTTAACTAATTTTAATCTATCAAAAGTATACATTATACATAAACTAAAGGATTGATCATCTATTATATTACCGTGTACAGATGACATTGAGTCAAAAGATCTTTCTTTGAATAGAAGGCATACTAAAAATCACTTTGATCGGATCAAATTTAAATTAAATCAAATTAAATTAAAAATATGTTATTATTTATAGTCAACCTAATCTAAATTGAAATCGTTTCGTCTTGATTCATTCTTACCCCTAGATGTGAGGCTCACAATGATTTGCAATAAAAAAAGTTTTTATAATAAGAAAATCAAAAGTCATTTAGATACCATATTTCTTATAATTAAAAGGAGCATTTACACACACCCGGATTTTCTGTCTTTACACACCCGAAATCAGATTTTCGAGTGAAATTACGATTTTACCCCCGCGTTTCCATTCATTCGAATGAATGCCCAGTTCATTTTGGCATTCATTCGAATGAATTATTCATTCGAATGAATGCCCAAGTGTAATTTCAATTCATTCGAATGAATGGGCTGAGCAGAAATACGGAATACTGCTCAGCCCATTCATTCGAATGAATGAGCCATTCATTCGAATGAATAGGCCTCATTCATTCAAATGACCCATTCATTCGAATGATTTAAATAATAAAATTTATTTTAAAACTTTACACTTATTTTTTAAGCACTGTGTATTTCCAAAATTTCTCAAATTGAATATCTAGACTAATTAAAATAACCTGATAAAAATACCTTAAGACTTAAAGGTCTTTTGACACTCCTAAATATTTAAAACACAGTATTTTACAAATAAGAGTATCCCTAGGATGTGTCAAAAACACATTTGGAAGTGTCAAAAGACCTTGAAGTCTTAAGGTATTTTTATCGGATTATTTTAATTAGTCTAGATATTAAATTTGAGAAATTTTGAAAATACACCGTGCTTAAAAAATAAGGACTACTGAAAACTGACTAATGAACGTTCATTCGAATCGTTCATTCGAATGATTCAAATGAACGTTCAGTAGTCAGTTAAAATTTATTTTAAAATTTTACATTTATTTTTTAAACCCTGTGTATTTCTAAAATTTCTCAAATTAAATATCCGGACTAATTATGATAACTGATAAAAATACTTTAAGACTTCAAGGTCTTTTGACACTCCTAAATATTTAAAACACAGTATTTTGTAAATAAGGGTATCTCTAGGGTGTGCCGAAAACACATTTAGGAGTGTCAAAAGACCTTAAAGTGTTAAGGTATTTTTATCAGGTTATTTTAATTGGTCTAGATATTCAATTTGAGAAATTTTAAAAATACACAGTGCTTAAAAATAACTGTCTATATTTTAAAATATAGACAGTTATTTTTAAGCACTGTGTATTTTCAAAATTTCTCAAATTGAATATCTAAACTAATTAAAATAACTCGATAAAAATACCTTAAAACTTTAAGGTCTTTTGACACTTCCAAATGTGTTTTTGACACACCATAGGGATACCCTTATTTGTAAAATACTGTGTTTTAAATATTTAGGTGTGTCAAAAGATCTTTAAGTCTTAAGGTATTTTTATCAGGTTATTTTAATTAGTCTAGATATTCAATTTGAGAAATTTTAGAAATACACAGTGCTTAAAAAATAAGTGTAAAGTTTTAAAATAAATTTTATTATTTAAATCATTCGATTGAATGACCCATTCATTGAATGTGTCATTTGAATGAATGGGCTGAGCATTATTCCGTGTTTCTGCTCAGCCCATTCATTCGAATGAATTGAAATTACACTTGGGCATTCATTCGAATGAATAATTCATTCGAATGAATTGAAATTACACTTGAGCATTCATTCGAATGAATAAGAATGCCAAAATGAACTGGACATTCATTCGAATGAATGGAAACGCGGGGGTAAAATCGTAATTTCACCCGAAAATCTGATTTTGGGTGTGTAGAGGAAGAAAATCGGATGCGTGTAAGTGCTCCCATAATTAAAAGTATATTATTTTCTCTTGATTATAAATTGTCTCAACTTAAGTTGTGAAGAAATTGTCTCAGTGGAAAATTTTAGACTTAATTATACACAACTAGACAAGAAGTTTTAGATTTGATTAGACTTTACTTGAAAATATCCAAAGTACTAAATCGAAATTAATATATAAATATTATAAAATATTGAATTTTATGAAAAAATTTAAAAGTCAATATATTCAAAATTTCAATAAAAATAAATTTATGTTTTTATCAATCTTGATAATTATCGATTAAAATGAATTTTTTTATTAAAAAATTAATGTAAAAAGAAGAATAATGAGAGAAAACGGTTGTTGGCAAAACATACATACAAGAGAGCACTCCTCTCATACCTGAACTTGGGCGGGAGAGAAGTGTGAGGGTATTAATGTAAATGTGATAAAATACGGTGCAATGATAGACAGGTCTTCGGTGCAAAAATCATCATCCATAAATGAGAATAGATTGAAAATAATTTTTTAATGACATTCGACTCTTAAATAGCTGATTTTAATTATTTAACGTGACTCGTAATTATGAATTTATGAGGCGCCTAAAACTATAAATGCAAAAGCTCCATTGCATCGTTGTGTCGTCGTTAGCCATGAGTAGATCGAGAGATACTGACGTTGTCAGACAATTCTAAAACCTCCCTAAAACCCAATTTGCTTTGAACTCCCTCTCTCTAAAACCCTTGTATTTCGATCTCGATCTCGATCTCGATGTGGAGAAGGGGATGTGGGGAAGTTTCTGGAGCGGCTGTAGCACTCCGGGCCCGATTTGGGATTTCGAAGAGATGGCTGTCGAATGGATCCAAGGGTGGAAGCAATAGGAGATTTGCAGCGTTGTGGGGAAATGGTGACTACGGAAGGTTGGGGTTGGGCAACTTGAACTCCCAATGGAAACCCGCAATCTGCCCTGTCTTCGACGGTGTTAATTACGATAGCCCTATCTCCATTGCCTGTGGTGGCGCACACACCCTCTTCCTCACTGGTATTGCTCATTCCCTTAGCCCTTTATTTTAATTTAATGAATGAATGAATTCATTTGCCAAAAAATCTCTGTAATCGATTGCAAATTTGTGACGCTATGAACCATACTTCACTTATTCCTCTCTCTCCTTTTGGGTGATGCATGCAAAAAAAGGACAGTAACCGTTTGAACGAAAAAGACGAAACACTTCAACCCATTTCTGTTATTAGTTAAAAATGTGATTTACTTTCATTTCCTTGCATCCAAATAGAGACTTTATTTTCATTTTTCAACAAATAAAAAATTGCATTTATTTCAACAAATGCTGTCATCTCTAGGGCGTTTGTGAATTGTGATTGGAAACAATAGAAAAAAGAAAATAGATTGGATTTGGAACCATGCTAGGGTAATATAACCGTTACCTTAGTTGTATCATTAAAAAAAACTGTTGTCTTACTTATGATGACAGAAACTATGTCTACAAAAGCTGTTATGTAATGGGCCAGTACATCCTATCATATTGAAAACATAATTATGGAGTATCCAAGAGTGAAAAATTGAGACCAAAAGTGATGCTAGCCATTTGATCTAAATACATTGAAATTAATACCCGTTTCACTGTTGATTTTGATGAATCTAATTCTATTGGCTGAAAATGTCCTTTGGTCCTAAGATTTAATTTGAAGTATCCAATGGCTAGATTTCAATGTTGATGGGGCCACTACCCACATAATATCTCAAATAAAAAGAATAATTTTTGTTACTTTGAGCCTCAATGGGTAGCTCAATTGGCTTGAACTTTTAGGAATTGACTAGAGGTCTTGAGTTCAACTCCTCCGAGAGTAACCCAATGCACAAGGCTTGCAAGTGGTTTCATGTATCTATGGGATATTGGAACTAGTCTCACCTCCACATAGGGTGGAGATAGCCATGTTTGTGTACATTTGTGCTAGGACTGATCATGTAGGTACTTCAGATGGTGTTAGCCATCTCATGAACATGAAAATTTGCATGTAGTGGCCCCATTTGACTAGGGTTTAGTGTACAATGATCGAGTTTTTGGGCCCTATACTGACGCAGCGCGAGCAGGATTGGGTTTAGGAATAGGCGGGTGGCTCGGGTAAAGGGTCAAAAGAGTAGTGGGTGTCACGGTTAAATGGGTCAAAGTTGGAATGACCAAGTGGAGATGATGGGAAGCTAGTGGAGGTTTTAAATGAAAATTGGTCAAAGGTGGTCAATGGGTTCTAAGGCTTGAAACTGTGGCATTGAAGGACTATTTAAATGGAGATGAGTTATGGTTGTTTTCAAAGGTTGTAGTCAAAGAGGGTCAAGCAAGTGGGGTTTGGGTAATTGGGTGGTTGACGGTGTTGTGTGTAAAGGGATGAGATTTAATGGTTACTAAATGGGTTTAATAAAAACAAGTGTGGGCAGGACTAGTTGGTGGTGGGTGATGGTCAAGGTGGGTAAAAGGCTAGTAGTTGGGTTGGAGGATGGTACGGTGATGAAGATGGCTGGTTTGGGAAGGGTTGAATCTAGGCGAGATGGGAATAGATTAGATGTTTGGGTTGCCCAAACAGGGGCAACAATTCTAGGTGTTGATAAGGGGATTGGATCTGGAGTTCTGTCGTGCATGTGTTGGATTTGGCGAAGATGGAGAGGGTTGTAAGGGCAATACCATTTGGTTCTGGCTAGTGGAGTGGAAGAAGGTGAAGGGTTGTGGGCGTGGCTGCGATGGCGGAGCCGTCGCATACAGTTGCTGGTGATGGGGATCTCACGACAGTAACAACGTCGTCGGGCAACATGCGTGGATCTAGTTGCAACTGGATCTGGCCAATAGCTGGAACTCCACCGTCTAGGAGTCTGTTCAGCACTGTCAAATGGGGAGAAAGAAGACACTGGGAATCCACCCGGAGGGGAGAAGAGAAGAATGGGAATCCACTCAAGGGAGAAGAGAAGAAAAGCCCGAATCCACGGGAGGGAGAAAGAGAAACGGGAACACCCGTGGAAGGAGAGGAGGATGAGAAAACTCTCAAATTTCATTCATCTTCAATAATCCCTAATTACATTCTCTAATGAGTTTTTATATTAAAACCCTAATCCTAAAATTTAGGAGATAATAAAAAAACAAAAATACAATAAATCAAATAAAGATATAATAAAATTTGAGCTGGGCCGGGTTTTTCGATGTTTGGCTGGGTCGGGTGAGACTAGTGTGCTACATCAACTACCTCATGTGATTATGCCTTGCCAACATAAGGAGAGATGTATGGATGTTTCAGTGTGCCAAAATTCAGCTCTACATGATATTGCTAGTTGTTTGGTCTAAATCAAAGCTTGTGAACTTTTAACAAAAGGGATAATTACTTGCAATTTTATTAAAAAATTGACAATTTCATTTACACTAAGGTGTAAAACATACATGTATAATATGTGGGTAGCATGTTGAAGTAGTTAGAGAAAAGAACTTAGACATCTATTTGTGGTAAGGTGTAAAACATAAATGTATGGGAGTATATTGAAGTAATTACAAAAAGAACATATACATAATTACAAAAGACTCATGTAAGAGTTTTGTCTTTCCACCCCAATTTTTGGCAATAAATCCACAACTCCATTAGCAGAGTGCCTCGTTTGGCAAAATGTGCAATTGCATGCCCTAGCTACTTTTGTAATATAACTAGCTAATGAAATTAAATGCCATGGTGCCTTCGTCTTTCCCTTTGCCCATGCAATAGCGTTTGAAGAATCCCCTTGTCTATTACCCAGGTTGATCTCTTTGCAATTCTTCAAGGCCTCTTGGGTTGCAAGTAGCTTTGCTTCATTTGAGTCCTTGACACCAACAACAGATGGGCTGACTCTCATCTCACCTTTGTGATCTTAAAGTGCTCCTTCAACCCCTTTATGTTCTAGTTTTTCGCTAGGAGCTTCATCTGCATTAAACTTAAATTGGCTTGTCAAAGATACTTTCTGCCTTTGGCAACCACTTTCTTCACTACCCCATCCTTCAATGCATACTGCACAATGTCTCTAAAAACTGTTGAAGCTGAACTTTCTGAACTGCTTGCACATTAAGAGCCATTTTATTAGCCTTGCAATTGTGATCTCGAAAAAATCCTCCACCTAACTCACCCTTGATTCAAAAACCCTACCATTCCGCTCCTTCTATATTGACGATAAGATCACACACGGATTGTATGCCATGCCAATTTACCTCTTTCGTTGAAGGGTCCAGTTTCCTAGTTTTCAAATAAATCACATTTTGAACTCCTTAAGACCCAACAACATCCCAACATCTCCCAAAATTTGTTGCACAAATTTGTAGCAAAGCTGCATGTCGATGAAAGGTGATCCACTTATTCCTCGTGATTACACAGTACACATGTGGAGTTGTTCACTTAAGAATTTTTTTCTTTTTTTCAAAATTACTTCTAGGTAAGACTTGACCCTCTACTACACACCAATGAAAAGCCCATACCCTTGGTGGGGATCCCTTTCTATACAAGTGAGTGAGTGACAAAGGAGATGGTGGATTGTTCATAGGCCTCCTTACTTTAAGGCGAGCTTTGATTGTGAAGTCCTTTGAAGTTTATCCTTTCCAAGTCCTTTGGTCTTTCTTGTTGCTATAAATTCTCATACTCTAGAATTGCTATTCTCAATTTGAAGCTCCATAGAACAATCCCCACGTCATAGCATTTTTCCACCAATGCTTTTCCATATGTGGCCAACCTGAAGATTTGCGGAAAGACCTTCTTTAGCTTCCTATCCCCTATCGACACATCTTCCTACCGTCTCACTTTATTTCCCTTTTCAAAAATGAATCTCAGCCCTCCTATAGACCTCTTCAATCCATGTCATAGCGCGTGTTGTCTTGAATATGCATTTCATCTTTGATGACCCCTCCTCGCCTACCTTTTTTCCCATCTCCCGTCTCTATCCACCATCCATCACCATATTTCAACTCTAAATCCTTGCACCATAGAGCATTCCTCTCCTTTTTGTATCTCCATGATCGTTTAGATAGGAGCACCATTCTTATCCCTTTCCTATTGGAAATCTCACTGAAGCTTCTCCATCTTCCTCACAATTCTGCCCAACATCTCAAATACCAACATATAACAATCTCATGCATGAAAGTGTGGTTTTAATAAATGTTATCCTTCCTCCCAAGAATAGTAATTTTGATTCCACCTTTCTAATCTCCTTTCCTGTTTTTTTAACCACCGGGTCCCATAATTTCATTGACTTAGGATTTGAGCCCACTTGTTGATCCAAATAAGTCATTGGAAATTTTCGATTTTACATACAAACTTACTAGTTCTTTCACCTATCCCACCTCCACACCTACCCTTACTGCAACACTCTTGCTGAGATTGATTCTCAAGTCAAACACAAGCTCAAAGCATCTCGACACTACCTTAAGCCCCAATAGTTGTTCTTTTGAAACTTGGAAACACAACAATGTATCATCTCTAAAATATAAATGAGAAACCATTGGACCTTCTATAGCAACCTTGAAGCCCATAACAGGAACATCAGTCTATCGAGTCGCTCTGTTACTGTAGTGAAGATAGATTGTGAGAGAGGATCTCCTTGCCATATGCTTTGTGTTGCATTAATCAAAGGTGTAGATACCCGATACTGAGTAAGAAGTTCCTATAGCACATGATTGTTGCCTAAGATAGATGTCTACTAGTGCTTGGTCGAGGCATATAGTTGACATGTGTCATGTCTGAACATCCACAAACCCTTTTATGTTGGTGCATCCCTACCCTATAATGGAGGTGAGACTAATCCTATAGATACATGAAAACCGCCTGTAAGGCTCGTGTTTCGGGGCAAATCTGGGGACGGTTGAACCCGAGACCTTTGGTCTATTATTAGAAGCTCAAGCAAATTGAGCTGCACCTGTGTGGGTATCCCTGCATGTTGTTTTAGAAGAACTTCTCTCCATGTGTTTTTTCCAAATGTTCTCCATAGGATCCAAACTTGATGAGGGGGGTTGCCTCCCATGCAAGTAGCTCCCCTATCTTAAATAATATGTATGACTGAAATTGTCTTCTACCTATATAAAGAGGCGAAGCATTCCATGTGGTGTATTCACACATAAGATATATATGAAGGATATGGAGTCTATCTAGGATCTCCAACATTCAGTGGGTAGAAGGATTTCAAGATACGAATGGATTAGTTTGCCACTGAAAGTTGCAAGATTGGAAGGATTTACTTATGATTTTAATCATACAAGGATGAAGCTGAAAACAATTTAAAAGGATTAAAAAATCTGGTTTTTCTATAATGTTTTGTCTAACTTCAATCTAACTGTATTGTTGGTCCCAGAGGAGTCCATGCATGCATTTCAACCACTTTCCCTGTCCCTTCCTGCGTTGGTAGCCCCAAGTGGGCCCCATAGGCTGGTTTGCAAAATATCTTATTTACAATGTGGACACCCTTGAGTGGTCTCTATGAAAGAGTGCCTTTAATGCTTAATACTTTTAATATTTGTCAGGACTGAATTGACTCATGTTGGGGCTACAACGTATATCATAATATTTAAAGATTTTTGTCTTAACCAAACCAATCCAATCCTTGGGGTGGATGAATTGATCAAATGTAAAACTTTTAATCTGTGTCATTACATGAGCTAACCCCTGATGAACATATCCTGGTTGGAATCTTTAACCCTAGACCTAGCCTTTGATTGACACATTTTTTTTTAAATACTTCTAAACTAGGCAGTTCCATGACTGACATCAAGACTGGCCACCCAGTTTTTTATTGTTCACTTTACCACCCCATTGGTATTGAAATGTCTGATAACATGATTCATGGCTGTTTAAAATATGGATATTTTTTGGAAATGTCTTTTCTTTTTGAAATCGATATGTTTGAAATATGGCCCCTCATAGGGTAGCTCAACTGGTACACTTTGGCTCAGGAACTAGAGGTCCCAGGTTTGAGTCCCGTAGCAACCCGATGCATGTGGCTTGTAGGGGTCTGCGTGCATTTGGAGTTTTATCCAACACTCTCACTTGAGGAGAGGTGGGGGTCTTGTGGTTCTCTGTCATAGAAAAATGTTTAAAATATGGTTTTGTGTCACTAGAATGAGCCATTATTAAATATATGATGTGAGAATCTTCCAATCCAAGTTTGTGAATTTAGCTCTATTAATTTAGCATATATATATTCAAGAATAGGGTGCATATGCATGGTTAAAAATTAAAATTGCATACTCTATGCCACATAATTGCTTCCAGGACATGTTTTTGTGACACAAACAGTGTCTGCTTCTTTTTCTTCTTGGAAAAAAAGAACTAATAGAAGCAAACAGGATCAGCTCCTTGGTGGGATAGTCTTGAGAAATGATGTTTCGCTTCTCTTGTTGCCAGATATGCCTTCCAATGGTTGTTGATGTCCTATAGTGTGAGCCCAATTGGGATATCTAGGATTGGGACATTGTTGATTATCTAGGATTGTAACTATCTCTTAATTAGGTATATTTATCTATTAAAATTGAATTGTATCAACCAGATGTCTCGAGACTCATCCTATGGTATAAATGCATAGTTCTCTCATGGAATAAATTTGCTAGTTTAATGGCAATTCTTCAATAATAACAAGTTTATACAATGCCATAAGCTCAAGAGAATTACTATGCTCTTGATCAAATCATAAATCCTACCATGCTCTTTGTAGCCCTATTCAAGAAACTAATCTAGACCATGCTCTTTGTAGCCCTATTGGTTGTCTTCTTATGGTTCCCATTTGATTATCCCTGCTCCTCCACACCTTTTTATGGTCTCTTGCAGGCTTCTATCTTTAATAATACACTGTCATCATCTACTGTCTGAGCATATTATCATCATCATCAGCCAGTAATCCCTTCTATTTGGGGTCGACATCTACTGTCTGACCCATTTCTACTATTCTCTATTTCTCATGGATTAGAATAATTCATCCTTGTTTCTATTTGCATATTCTCCACTCAACAACTTTAGCACATTGATCTTGCTACATCTTCCACCATCGGTCTTGTTTAGTCTTCAACAAGTGGATTGACCCATTTCAGTGAACAATAAAAAAAGGAAAAAACTAGATTGACTCATTCATTTTCTACATCTAATTATTTTCTTCTCTGGATGGAGCTCTTTAGCCCTTGGATTCTCCAAATAAATAAAATTTAACTCAATATGCACCGAGTTAAGTTTAGTATTATATTTATTTTTGGGGTTGAGGTGGGGGGTGCCACGTAGTGGGATATAGACATAGTTGTTGATCATCTAAAGGTTGTAACTCTTGTTTATAGATGTAGTTGATTATGAACGGATTGCATCAATCAAAAACATCTAAAATTCATCTGATGTACTTTATAAATGCATAGTCCATTATTAGAATAGATAGACTGGTTTCATAGCAAATCTCCACTTTGCAACAAGCCCAATATGATCCACCAACTCATGAAATATAATTGACCTCAAAAGTGGCATGCACTTCTGTTTGTATTGATGTTCAACTATTATCATCCAAAAAGGATAATAAGAGCGTGAAACTTAAGAATATGAGTGGGGCATTTGTTTGATGGATGGATATGGGAAATTATCAGCTACATGAAGCTTGATCATAATAAGGTCAGGCCTTGCATCTCCACCATCCATGTGAAAAAAAAATATATTTCAAAATTTGAAATTTCTTAAATGGATGGTGGAGATGCAGGGCCTGACCTTATCATGGTCAGGTCTCGCGTGATCATTTCTCCCCTTCATCTTGTCAAGCACAGTCTCTTGTTGTGGAAATGAGTTTAAGTTCCAAAAAAGAAACAAAGTAAGTTGATGTCAACAATCCTTACAAATAAATACATTTGAATTGGACTTATTTTTGACATATGTTCATTTTTTTTTTCATCATATTGTGTTATTCCGAAAATTCTAGTGACTTGGAAACTTGAATGGATACAGTAATGTTGGATTTATTTCCAAGATTTTGTTCTGCCACTATGTTACACTAAAAGTATCAGCTACTAAAAAACTAGTTTTCCCATGCAAACATCATTATTTCTCAATTTATATTTTCTGAACTTGTTTCATACTAGAGAAATTATGCCAGATGCGTTTCATGTACCATATTTTATAACATTTCCTAAGTGTGCTCCTCAATTGGGCATTTATTGTTTATCTGTGACTTATTTTAGTTGTCAGTACCATTGTTTTTGGAAAATGGAATTCCCGCATTGAATGACTGATGTACTAATTGGTTATGAAGTTTATTTCTAGTCGTTCTTCTCTACTGTAGATATCTGCTGAATTCTAGGTATAAGTTTGTGAACTGTGTTACATCTTTTGGACAGAGAAGGGCCGTGTTTATGCTACTGGTCTGAATGATTTTGGACAATTAGGCATACCATCTGAGAAAAGTCATATACTTGTATGCTCATCTGTCCCTTTTATATATGTTCTTTTGTTTTGGTGATTCATGCTGTTGAAAATATTTGTTCATTCAAAACTTTCTTATGACAATGTTTTTATTTTCTCATGCCCATTTATTTTCTACACCATGTCGCAGGTAGTAACACGATGCAGTTAACCACACTGTACCCTTCAGACTTCCCATTTATATTTTTAGAAATATAGCTCTCTGTGTATGTGTTTTTCCTGGAACAACTTTCGTGTCATTTCCTATTAAAAATTACTTTTATAGTATGAGAGGGCTATACTGTTAGAATTTACCAAACTGTCTTAATTTTTTTTTTTGAATTCTTATAAATAAAATTGACAAATCGTGTCTTTTCCTTCGACTCCTGTATTTGCCAAAAAATCTGCCACTTCATTATCAGTTCTCTAGATATCTTCAAAGCAGCTGCTTCTTCTAACAAGACTTTATCAATTGGCCGACATAACCTTGTGAATTATGCCTTGCCCACTTTATGAAATTTCTCAATATTAGAAATAATTTTATTTATAAAAAACTTTATGATATAAAAAGTTGGAGTTTGGTTAATTCTATGGAAGGATCAATTTGATGCTATCTTTACATGCAATAGAAGCTGTAGGGCCTGCTCTGGCCCATGCCAATTCATAATGGTGGATGTGATATGTTGGGTGCATTGTGGGTAGGGTGGTTAAAACCCAATGCTATTCAATCATCTTGTGTTGGGGTCTTGAATATTTGTAAATTTGCATGACCTGTGCTTTTTCATGGCTCAAATCACAAATTTTTATTTATTTTTAATCATAAGATCTTCAACATTATTATAAAAGACTCTGTCCTATAAACTAGGATTGGCTTTTTGAGTTGAGTTTGGCACTCAACCTTTGATGATGTTGATTTTACTAGATGGAGAAAAAGGAATATAGCTTGAGTCCATAGTCAGAATACAATGAGAGACAAGAAAGAGTCAAAGAACACTAACTAGCAGTATTTAATCTACCTCTTAAGGAAAAATGTACAAGAATAGAAAAAAAACTTCTATTATAAGGAAAAACCAGAAACAAAAACAAAAACAAGCAAAAAACTACAAAGAGAAGACATCCTAGTCCATAGTCAGAATACAATGAGAGACAAGAAAGAGTCAAAGAACACTAACTAGCAGTATTTAATCTACCTCTAAGGAAAAATGTACAAGAATAGAAAAAAAATTTCTATTATAAGGAAAAAACAGAAACAAAAACAAAAACAAGCAAAAAACTACAAAGAGAAGACATCCTTGATTGTGGTAATTGGTTAGCTGCACCATTGGCCAATCGATGGATCTTCTTCATTATCAATTTCCTTTTGTTAATTATATCTTAGTTCAAGAATATGGCAAGACAGCCTTGAAAGGAAACTAGATGAAGTGCACTAGGAGGCTACACATTTAGAATTGTCTTCCACTATCACGTATTTACATTAGATAAGTCCAAAGAATCAATAAAAAAAGTAACTTTATTGGTAAGATCCCCACAAAACACAGCGTGATGGCCTGCAACAAATGAAAAGTAGGCTAACAGGGTGATTTCTTTGTTACTTAATTGATTTGTTTTGGAGTAAAATTTCTCAAGCACCTTTTATTGGTGTTGCTTTTACATTCTATTTTTATGATAAAATAATATTTATTTAAATGTCTTCGAATAGTATGCCAGATCTAAAATCATTTATTTTGGGATTTGCTAAACCCCATACATCGTACTGATGTCACATTCTAGCACATGTATGTAATGTAATCATGCACCTGTTTTTCTTCTATGGAAGTAATTTATCCGGTCTATTTGGTGTTGGCCTCATAATTGGATTTGTGAAATTGGATGCCATGTGTGAACTATCTATTTGATGCCCATGGCTCAAACCCTTGACCTTTATGGTTCCAATAGTGAGCACTTACCAACTGTACGGACACAATGTATGTAGAAATTGACAAATTTGGATTCTTCTTACAATTAATTACCTTTTCCTATTAGGAGAGCCCTAGAGATTTGGTCTACTTTTGGAAATGGTAATCTTTGTATTGAAAACGATTCTACAAATGCCATCTCCTGGGCTAGCAATAGGAAGGTACCCTGTGGAAATTGATTAACATTACAAGGGACATTAAGAGGTTTAGTAGTCTAGGTGGAGTCACCCTTTCACACGGCTCATTCGCCGAATAGTGTTGCGGGGTTCCTGGCCAAGATTGTAGTACAATTACAGAGACGCTCTTTGATTTCTTTTTATCAATGTTACTCAGGGTGTATGGGGTTTGGGGTCTTTTATCTCATGGGAGCTTTATCTTGGTGGCTCTTCTTTTCCTTTATTTTTTTTTCTCTTGTTGCCTTGAATAACCCTCTTAGTCTAGGCATCGTTATATTTGTACATTCTTTCTCTTATTAATGAAATTCTTGTCATTGTTTAAAAAAAATTACCTTTTCCTATATTTTTTATACCATGCTGACGTAGGACAAGCTTTGATACCAAATTTGATGTGGCACAAGTCAAAGGATTGGAAACCCCAGATCTAAATGATAGATGGATGTCCCTTGTGCGGTCACCCAGAGGAGGATATTGATCATCTCTTCGTTAGTTGTCCTACATCAAGGAGCCTTTGGTCAACTTTTGTAAGTCTCTTTGGTCCTAGGGTCAACCTGCGTAGGGGTGGTGCAGTCGTGGGTGTTGTCACGGATTTTTTGATGTCATGGGAGGGTTGTATGAATGGAGTCATAAGGCATCCAAAGTTCGGCACCTGGACTCCACCACGTGATATCATGAAAGTTAATGCCAATGGAGCTGCTAAGGGTAAGCCGGGACTAGCAGGGTTAGGAGGAGTGCTTAGGGATCATAGGGGGGAAACTTTATTGGTTTTCACAGAGAGGGTAGAGATCAGGGATTCAAATGAGGCAGAACTACTTAACATTAAGAGGGCGTTAACTATCTAGAAGGCCTATGGGCATGGCTCACTTGTCATAGAAGGGGACTCGACAAATGCAATTAAATGGGCTAAGGGACTCAAACGTCCCCCGTGGAAACTGATTACCATAGCTAGGGAGATAAGGGATTTATCCTCGGAAATGGATGTTTCTTTCATGCAAGTAAGTCATACAGTTAATGGGGCTGTAGACTTCTTTCCTAAATTTAGAATAAAAAACTTAGATTCAGGGGTCTTTTAGAAAAGAGCGAGATGAGAGGGAGAACTAGAGAGAGAGGGAGAACCAGAGAGAGAGCAACAAAGAAAGAGTATGTGGAACGGAGAGAGAGCTTTCGGGAGAAAGGATTTGTACCTAGAGTCTGGGGCTAGTCGGCGAGAGCGGCATGATTGGTAGGAAGAAGATGAAGGGGAAGGGTGGCAACCAACGAAGGGGAAAAGGAAATGTCGAATTAGCGGAAGGACATCGGTTACCTTGTTTGTTTCGAAGGAAAATCCATAAAAGTTAATAATCTCTTCCAAAGGGCTAAATGGAGGCAGCTAGATTAGAGGTTGTCCTTAGGAATCATAGTGGCATCATCGATGGTTTTCATGGAGTCTATAGGGTGAGGACTTCAAATGTGGCTGAACTCCTCCGCATTAAGAGAGCTTTGACCCTTTGGAGAGCCCATGGACATGGTTCATTAGTGATTGAGGGGGATTTGGAAAACGCGATTAAGTGGGCCAAAGGTCTTAAACGACCCTCCTGGAGGATGATCACCATAGCAAGGGAAATTAGGGGCCTAGCTGTGGGTCTGGATGTTTCCTTTGCTCGTGTCAGCCGCTCAGCAAATGGCGTGGCAAATTTCTTTGCCAAAGTTGGGATCAACAATAGGACATCAGGAGTCTTTAGTAAATTAGAGTTGGGGCCTAGGAGTTCTCATTTTATTTGATTTTCGGCTTTTGTTGCTATATTCCTTTTGTTGCTTTGCGTTTTAGTCTAGCTCTTTTAGACCATTCTTGTTTTTGTTTTCTTCCAAACTGATGTTTTGTACTTTTCTTTCTTTTAATGAAATTTTTATGTTACCTTTCGGAAACAAAAAGGATTCAAGGGTCTTATTTCTCTGAGCAAGGCGGGACTTGATTAGGGCTTTTTTGTATCCCTCGTGGGGATATTCTTAGAGCAGTTTGTTTTGATCTTTGTGGCAGTCTAGATCTTATAGACCTATATCATATGATGTAAAGCCTCTTATTGTATTTGTTTTTTTTTTTCCTTTTCTTTTAATGAAATCTTTTATATTAACGCTAAAAAAAGATAGATGGATGTCTATATGGTAATGCAAAATGTGTATGGTGAATCCTAAAATGACATGTAACCTGTATCTATGATTCACATAAGATGGTAGATAATAATTTTTTTTTTTTTGAATGATTGGAAGTTATTTCATTCAAAAGAAGAGGGACTCCCCAAACATTTACAAGAAAAAGAAAGCACGACAGCCCAACAAAACTAAGCAAGCCCATTGGCTAGGCCCATCAAAAGAAAAATGATACAAGATAAGCCCAAATCCCTGGCTTATAGGGCGAAGCCCTTACACTGAAGCCCATGAACATGAGCCCAAAACTAGGACCACAACAGGCTATGGCCCAGACGTAGGAAACAAAGAATATAACAAAAATTATGCAAATTCAAATACACAATTAATTAAAGAGATTCAAAAAGAAAAATGACAAGGAAGAAGAAAAAAAGATAGAGAAGAAGAAAGATTTGTACCTTGAGTCACACAAGGTTCCTTGATCTCACACCTAGGAGGCAGAACGAGTCACACCAGATTTGTAGATGGGAGAAACTTGAATTCTTCTTTCTTTCATTCATTCATCATTATCCTAAAAGTGTCTCTACAAGGCTATTTTATAAAAAAAGGAGATTCTTAAAATCCTAGACACATGTGACTTAAGGTGCACATGTGAACGATCTAAAACCATAAAAACAAATACATGTTTATAACAATCTTGAAACACATATGAACTAAAAATATGACACAAATAGAATATAATGAAAACAAATGCCCGGATGATGCTAGATTAATGATTAGATCATTCCAATCCATGAACAAACTGCTCTGATAATGTAAATCTATGGGTCGAACCATTTCTCAAATATGTTGCTGGATCAACTTAAATCTGGGCTATCCATGGTCAGATATAACGGGATGGTGCCACAAATCATCATCCAACCATGTTGACGTATAGTCTAAATTCTGATGCATCCTTTTCACTGGCATCCCATGATGTCGTCATCACATGCAGTATTTTTTTTTTTAGCAGTAACAAAGATACTTCATTCATAAAAAAGAAATACAAAAGAACAACAAAAGGAAAGAAGAAAACAACAAATAAAGAATCATCACATGCAATATTGGCATTGCTTTAGTATACTTTGGTTCTTATCAATTTAGTTATTTCTTTGTTTTTGAATTAACAGTTCTTGTGTTCACATTTTTTTTTCTTAGTCGCATTTGTCAATTTAAGCACAACCATGCCTTAATCTAATGAACCCACTACTTTCAATTCTTAGGTAAACCATGTCAGCCCTTCATTTGAAAATTCAGTTTCAGGTTTTATTTATTTATTTAATGAGCTTGTCGTAATTATAGCTACCTTTTTTGTCCATATGTACGTACATCTGGAAACAGTTCATTCAGTTTACTGTTGCTATTTCAAGTAACTGTCTACTTCATTCTGAGCTTTGTTTGCTTCATATTCCTGGTTGAATATGGAGTTACTTTTGAGACATTGAAACACTTCTGATGGGTGCTTTCATCATGGGAATATTAAATGGATAGCAGATTTTTTTTTTTTTTGAATAGTAATGGATAACAGAAAGTTACTTTTGCAGTTTTGGACCATTTATTGGAACTATTTATGTCTGTAGGAGCCACTGGAAATATCTGGAATTCCTAATGAAGTAATCAAAATTTCTGCTGGTTACCGTCATTCTGCTGCCATCACAGGTGAGAAAATGAGGAACCCTGTGAGCTGCTATCATACTGAACTAGATGTGCGTGTCACCAGTTAGTTGCATTTGTATTCTGTTGCTTAACTAATTGGGACAAGTGAATCAAGTGAATGTGACTTATATTTCTGAAATTTTGTAGTTCTACCCTTTATTTATTCCAGCACTGGACCACCTTTTTATTGGTAACGTCATACGCTATTAGACCCTAGCATGCAAATGTGAAATGACTGGGAGCAGACTGAAGTTTGTGCCTGAACTAATTCCTCGATTAGCTGATTGGTTCTTTCCAATGTCTATTTTCCCTTTTTTGGAAATTACAAAAAATGTGGAAAAAATAAAAAATATTGAGTGTGATTTTTTGTTTTTTATTTATTTTTTATTTTTTATACATGTAATTAGGTTATGCTACCTCCATGTTGGGCCCCATTTCACATCTCTAATGTTCTTTGGTCATTATCCGTTTAGTGCTAAGCCAAACTTCATCAATGCAAGGTTGACAAAATTTAGTGTACAAGCTACTCCCCAACTCATAACCAGCTATAGTGATGTGAAGACTTAGTATGTGACAACATGCTGTCATGGTAGTCAAAGGCAGACCTTAGTTGCACCTAGGCATTGACATAGGCTCTAGGTCCATTTCATGCCTCACTTGCCTCTAAGGCAGGCTCACTTTACTTAAGCCTAGGTTTTTTTTTTTCCTATGATAAGCCTATTATCAGGGGTCCTAGTAATAACTCATACTAGGACCCCTGATGCCTTGATTGATCTTTGCACCTTGACAACTATGCATGCTATAAATTCCTTGACCTTAGAAGTGAGATAGCATAAATACACCTACTCTCGATCTCAAAAAAAAAAAAAAAAATACACCTACTATGTACATCATTATCATGGCGACTCACCTACATGTATATATAACTCTACCAACAAAGAAAGGCTAGTACTCCCCTAAGTAGAAAAACTTACTATAAATCCTTGAATTGAAATGGAAATGGTCTAAAATTCAAAAAATAATAATAAAAATAAAAAATTATGCTTTCTTCAATATTCTACTAGTAGATGGAAATTGGAAGATTAAAGAATAGGCATCCATCCAAATCTATGTTGTACGGTTGAGGGTTCTTTGAAATGTATGTTGTACTTATGTAGGACGTCTAAGAAGCACCGATACGGGTGCACGTATTGGATACAACACGTATCCGATACGGGGATACGATAAATTTTGAAAAACTAAGATATGGGTGCGACGGGATATGCTGAATTAAATTATATATATATATATATCAACAAAATAAATTCAGACATTTACAAAAAAAAACATAAATTCTATGATGAGATAAAAAGAGTCAACAATACTAAGTACATGATAAGAAAAATAATTGTCAGTTTGTCACCCACAAAATACATGTTATTACAAAATCTGACTGAAGGTTTTAATCTCGTCATTTCCTTCACCGACATCAGTAAAAAGTACAACCTCCATATCTGGTTCATCAAGAGACAAAATTGCAACCTCTAGAACTCCAGCTCCATCAAATGGATCCCACTGGTCTCCCCCAATATCCCACATCCTATTTGATCCTTTTATATAGTCATCATTCTTCCTTGATAAAAGACGAAGATTTGTATGTATGAACACCAAATCTTCAGCCCTTTTAGGATGTATCTTGTTTCTTTTCATGGAGTGGATGAATGAGTAGGTGCTCTAATTCCTCTTACAACACGATGATGAACATGGCTGTACAAGAAGCTTAAGAGCAATCGCTTGCACTCTTGGTGTAGAAGCTCCATAGGTCACCCACCATGTTTTTGGATCCAAGTCCCATCTGTCATGTAAGCAATCAAAAGTGCCAAATACATCAGCAACTTCTGAAAACCTTGCATATTCTATCATAACAACTTTCCTCTCATTCACATCAGGAAAGTACCTCCTCAAACATTTGTTTCTCTCATCAGATATCTCTGCATCCCTATGTGGTGCAACCCTATTCGGAGCTTGAGCAAGCCACTCATTAATATAATACCTATATGTTAGAAGATCATAACATTATTTTGTAAACCATGAAGTTCAAAATCTAAAAAAATAATCGAAATAGATAAATTACCTTGGATTCAAAGAATGGCCCATGCAATGTAGTGGTGTGCACCTTTTAGTCCATCGATCAATGAGTACATTATACACCACATCATAAAAAGTAAACTGCTGGTCTAGCTCCTTCAACTCATGGCCATATATCACACCTTCACTTGCTCTATCATTGAATCCCACATATCATAAACCAAATGAAGTGTCGGCTTATCCGTGTCGCACAACCGGAGCATCTCATAGATTGGTCATGTAAAAGAAAGAATATAGTTAACTTTGTCCCACCATACATCATTTAAAACCATCTCTTTCAGAGCTTGAGCCTTTCCAACATCATCCTCCCTTTAGGCACTCCATTCCTCACTAATAACCATGTTTTGAAGGCCATGCTTGATAAGCTTCAATCTCTTCAACATCACAATGGTAGAAGGAAATCGTGTCTCGGGTACAACAAGCAATTTCAATGATACAAAGAAATTAAAAATGGCCAATCTCATAGAATGAGTCATAATGAAGTTGCGAATAAAACATGCATCATCTGAAACTTGAGTAATCCAATGACATTCAACATAAACATTCTCATTCCTCTTTGTATTCTTTGTTGCATATATATTTTTTTGGTGCAAGATTTAATGTGTGCACCACACAAGGAGTCCAAAATATGTGAGGGTAATTACCTTCAACAAGTAACCTTGCTGCCTTACACACAGGAGCCTTATCAATCACAATTTGTACCACACCACATTCTCTGACCCATTCTCACAAATTGTATCTATCATCAATTTGGCAATGTAATGCTTATCTTTGTACTCTTTTGACCCATCAACAACTTTCAAGAAAATGGGGCCTTCCTCAGATGCAGCCATGAAATTGATTAACGGCCTCCTTTGTGCATCACACCACCCATCACTAACTAGGCTCATCCCCTTCTCATACCAAGTTCCTTTGATTGGTTGGAACAACCTTCCAATGTTTGCTCTCTCCTTTTGTAAAAGTGTGGTTCTTAAAGCATTATAATCAGGAGGAACATACCCAGGGATCTGATAGTTGGCAGCAAAACTATATGAACTAAAATAATAGGGATTTCCAGCAAAGTGAATTGGCAAACCACCTTAATAAAACATTCTAGCAATTTCACTTGTAAGTTGATCCCTAGCATCATTTTTAAATATTTTTTCCAAAGCACTGTCACGGCCCAACCCAACGGGCACGTGAGAAACAATAATATTTTTTTTTTTAACTTTGAAGCATGCACAACTCATAGTCTAAACACGTGACACCTACACGTGTTGCGAGATCCCTACGGATCTTAGGACTTATTGGACCTTTGATTTGATCAGACTGAATTATCAGCTGCCTACGTAGTCCAATGGAGATGAAATCTTGCGTAGTTCTCAATTCATTTATTTCATGGAACTAACCTGTGCTATTCATGATGTCATACCAGGACAGTCTAATTGTCCAATCGTGAGCCTTATCAATAGAGTGGGTCTCATCCATCAAGGGTCTATACAACTATGGGAACACTGTCAACCATGGAGTCTATGCCACTCATGGGATAAACATCAACCATGGGACCTATACACGAACATAAGTACTAAATCCCTCCTCGGGGAATACTCTAAATATGGGTCCAATCACCTATGGAATCAATGTCCTCCGTGAGAATATCCATCCACGGTAATAATATACATCCATGGTCACAATGCCCTCTATGAGGATAACCATCTATGGGAATAACCCTCCATGGGAATAGTATATATCCATGGAACCATCAAGTCCACCATGACCAATACACCTACCATGAGACCAACATGTCTATCATGGGACCAATATACCTACTATATAACCAACATCTGGGCATGAATCCAATATGTCTACCATGGGAAAAACATTCATGTGACTAATCATCCATCCCTGGTAACCAATGAAGCACCGATACGGGTACGCGTATCGGATACGACACGTATCCGATACGGGGACACGGCAAATTTTTAAAAACTAGGATACGGGTACGGCAGGATACGCCGAATTAAAAAATTATATATATATATATATATATAATAATAATAATAATAATAATAATAATAATAAATTCAAGCATTTACAAAAAAACATCATAAATTCTACTTTTAGATAAAAAGAGTCAACATTTCAACAAAATATAAGTCACTCACAAAATACATGTTTAAACTTATTACAAATTATACAATCAGATAGACCCATATTATTAGAACACCAATAACAGGTAGAGAGAATGGGGTCTAATATAAAGAGGGAAAAAAGGAGAAGAAAAGAATAAGAGAAAATTGTAATTGTAAAAGACTAAAAGTGTAAAAGGAAAATAATTCCTTCCTTCCCATTATTTAAATTTTTATTTTTTAAAATTTTATAATATCAACGTCATCCCAAGTTATTGATACGTCTATTTGGAGATGAATTTTCAAACTTAATAATTTTTATTTTATTTTAATAATTACAATAAATTATAGATTTGACAAAATATAAGTTAAATAAAAATAATAAAATTAGTATTCCTTTTGTAAAATTAAACAGTCTTCAAATTCTATTTAAAAAAATCTCTAACCATCAATCAGGTTAATTATTTTCAATCATTTTTCTATTATAAATTTAAAATTATGTTTGATTTAATAATCATCTTATTCTATTTAAAAAAAAATCTATAACCATCAATCAGGTTAATTATTTTCAATCATTTTTCTATTATAAATTTAACATTATGTTTGATTTAATAATCATCTTATTCTATTTTAAAAAATCTCTAACCATCAATCAGGTTAATTATTTTCAATCATTTTTCTATTATAAATTTAAAATTATGTTTGATTTAATAATCATCTTATTCTATTTAAAAAAATCTCTAACCATCAATCAGGTTAATTATTTTCAATCATTTTTCTATTATAAATTTAAAATATGTTATTTATAACCTTATTTTGAAAATAACATAATATCTAACTTAGATGATTTATAAGGTTGAAAATAACATAATCAGGTGAATAATTTATAACCTTATTTTGAAAATAACATAATATAAGCTTCACACCCTATTTTCAATCTCTACCGATTACTGTTATTGGTGTTTTAAGGGAAGAGAAAAAAACAGAGCAAGCCTAAGAAGAAGAAGACAACGATGGAGAGAAGAAGAGGAAGAAGAGAAGAACAGAGGAAGAAGAAGAAGAAGAGGGAAAAACGAAAACAGAAGTAGAAAAAGAGAAGAAGAAGAAGAAGAAGGAGAGAAGAGGAAGAAGAAAGGCATACCTGGAGAAGATGCAGAAGAAGACGAATCGAGAGCAGAGAGCAGAGCCGGCGAGCCGCGAATGGGAAGATGCAGAAGAAGACGAGCAGCAGAGAGGAGAGAGCACCGAATCGAGAGCAAAGGAGGTTTCGAAATTTGAGGGTTTCGAAGGGTTGTCATGAGAAGCAGAAGAGGGTTTCGAAATTGGAGGGTTTCGAAGGGTTTTCGCGACAAGCAGAGAGGAAACGGAAGTAACAAGTAAGTTTTTATTTTTTTTCTTTTTTTTCCCCTCTTTTCTCCCGTATTTCGCCGTATCCAGTGTTTGCCGTGTCCCGTGTGCCATATCCCGTGTTTAGCAGTATCCCGCCGTATCTGTACGTGTTGGATGGCGTATCCGTGCCGTATCGGTATTTAAAATATATATTATTTAATTAGATACGTATCCGAGCCGTATCCGGCCATATCCGTGTCGGAAACGTATCCGACACGGATACTCCGATGGTTTCGGAGTATCCGTGCTTCATAGCTGGTAACACACCATCAGTGAGTATCATCTATCAATGAGTATAAATCATCCATGAACATAATCCATCCATGGGCATAACTCATCTAGGGAACACATCATCTACCATGAGATCTTCTATCAGTAGGAACAACACTCGCATATGTGACTGTGGCCACAATATCAAATCATAAACATACCACGACCCCTGGAAAGACTTAAGGCTCATGACTTATTAAGCGGGAGATTCACGACTGGCGTGATCAAGTCTACCTCGCTCTGCATCTCTTCACCTCATGGGTGATTCAGTCAAACTTTAAGGTGGTCGGACCGCGCCTTACAAAGCTAGTAACATCCCTTTGGGGTAAGCGAGTGTCTAGCCTGCGTATCAACGCACTTCAAATGTGTTATATAGCCGTGAGAGCGCCCTACAACGTGTAGCATGTGAGAGACTCACTCCTCGACAACAACCATATGGGACCAAGTCTCCGTACCCGACCCCACCTTCTAGAACCATCTCTGGAACGGGCAGTCAAACATCATAATCACGTGAGGGACGTACCCATACCATGTTTCAATATCAATATCACGTGAGGAACGCACCCACATAATAATAATGTATAAAATAGAATATAAATCATGCTATGCAACACTGTCCTGCTATCAACCTCATCAATGTGAACGCAATGTCCACTCAAGGACACCAATCTCATCAACGTGAACACAATATCCACCCAATGACACCTCTATAGAACGGGCTGTCAAATATCATGATCCCTTGAGGGACATAGGCCATGACTTACAAGTGAGAGACCTCCATACAACATAGATAATCTACCTCACTATGCGTCCCTTCACCACTTTGGTGACTAAGTCAACTCTAAGGTGATCAATATACGACTTACCAAGTTAGTACTGCCCAAGTAAGGCTCACAAGTATCTAACCCTGAGTAATTCGTCTTACTAAGTTAGTACCGCCAGCATAGGCTCACGAGTATAACCTTGCGCAATGCGTCTTACTAAGTTAGTACCGCCCGCTTAGGCTTACGAGTATCTGACCCTGCGTAACTACACACCAAGTGTACAAAATAATCGTGAGAGCGACCTACAGCGCAAAGCATGTGAGGGGCTATACTTTTCAACGACAACCACAACCACAACAGCCGTGAGAGCGACCTACAGCGCGAAAAATGATAGGAGCTATACTCCTCAACGACAACCACAAACAACCGTGAGAGCGACCTACAACGCGAAGCATGATAGGAGCTATACTCCTCGACGGCAACCCTATAGGACCAAATCCCATAGCCGACGCCACCGTTCCAATAGGGTTCCTTAAACAAAACTATTATCCTGTCACACCAACCTCCTCTAGGGAGTGGGGACTCATACTAGTGGGGCCCAAATGAGAGAAAGATACATCATCAAGTCCTATAAACTTTTTGGGTCTCATCCCAACACTAGTAATTCTCAATATCATCAGCCTATTAACACAATATCCCATACTCACGTCTTAGATAACCTCCTAGGCACATATCAGTGAGTAATACAATAAGAATCATATTCACAATTACATAGGCTACATATATGTCATAATCACGTAATGACCATAATTTCACAATAGCATAGCACATTCCATTGCCTTTCATACATTCAACATAATTATCACATTAGGTTATTTTAGGGAGATGGACTACACACCAACCTTGAGATACACACACATCGGGTTTATTTACACATATTCTTAGTCTTTGCAATTTATTCAACCCGTCTCATGGTAGTTTAACATCTTTAGTCCAATAACTCCCTTTTCACAACATTAACCCAATTAAATTCAACAATAATTCATCTCTACCCCCAAAGGTTTCCAACAATTAACACAATTTATCCATCATTCTTAATATTAATGGATGAGACACAATGCATCTTTTGATCGAGATAAGGCACAATGCTCTCAATTGCCTACGTACCACATAATGGATCATATCAACCGTAGTTCATTTTTTTCACATTTGGGTTGACATTGGGGAGTGGTCATACTTTTACTTTGGGGAAATCAAACAAGGTTTTCTTAGCATTTACATTGCATTTCATGTATTTTCAATCATGCTAGCCCATCCCCATTGCAGCCCAAATTAACCCCCTTGGGTTCTAAGATACTTGACCTTAACACACCCATTTCACATAGTCTACCCTTCATCAAATTCCTCTTCAAATCGTAGAAATTCATTCTACACTTGGCTAGGTTGATCCACTACAACCATTATCAACATAGGTATTCGCTAGTGATATACACATCATCACAAAATCCACGCATGGCATAAGGAGGTCAAGCCATAACCTTACCCAACTATGCATTTGAATGTGCACAAAGCAACATTCACTCAAACATATTATCACACACCTTGTGAGCATGGAATTTTACAAATATTTTCAATACTCTAAATGTATGGCATTCTCCAATTTTATCCAATGTTATCAAACTCGAATCGTATCGAAATTGGTCTAGGGGTGTGAATCGTGAATCGAAAATCGTAAAATCGTACGATTCATATATCCTCTTATTCTTATAACCATTTTGTTGACCTGGGCCATTACAACTTGCACCTCCAACTCGTCTTTTTTTTTCCCTCACTAGTTGATGCTGAGGCCATATGAGTTTTATTAGAACGATTGAGTAAGGGAACATTTTTTTGTCTAGACTTCTCTTCAGCCTCAGAAACAACTTTGAAGAGTTCCTTTAATATTCTTCAGTCACAGAAGAACAAATTTGAATCCCTTTACTGGTTTGCCTCAATAGATGAGCCTTAATCCTTGAGTATGAACTGTTGAAATCCTTATTACAGAAATTACACTTACACTTCCTATTTCCACCTCCAACATTCGGATATCTACTTTGAAATATTGTAACATATGACCAAAGAGGACGATGGTCATCTGTAGCCTCTGAGGAACAAAATCTACTTATAGGTGTAGCACTACTAGATGAACCACACTTACTACTACCACTGCCCTCAACACCAATAGACATTTCAATTCACAAACAGGCTGAACGGCAAACATAGACGAAAAAAAAAAAATATTTGCAATTAATTAATGTACAATTTACCACACATAAACATGCAAATGCAAAGAGTTTGGGAATTAAATGGGTTCATGAAATGGTAAGGTAAGGATTTAAATGAAATGGGTATTTAATGGATTTTTTATTGGGGTTACTGGCTAAAGGTTGTGGTTCAGCACTGTAAACAAAAATTAAAGGAGGCGGCGGCAAATGTAGTAGAGGCTATATTATGTGACGAAAGCAAGGGAGAGGTTTTTTAAGGCCTACGGTAACTGTGGGATGGGCTAGGGAGAGAGACGAAAGCAATGAAATAGCAGAAAGGCTTGCGGCAACAAGGTGATGGGCTACAAAGGGGCGGAAGGCATAAGGGCTAGGAAAGGAAAACGACAAGGTTGAATGGGGTTGTATTGGGTTCGACTAGAGAAGACAGATGGAAGATAAGGCTTGGGGATCAGGGATGGAGGGTAGGAAGGTGGCGGCAAGGGTAAAGAGGGCTTCTAGATGATTACGGCAGCAGAGGGTGAGTCAAAGGAGAGAATGGCAGCAGTTGGGAGCTGTTTGGAGATGGCGGCTGTTCATATTGGGAGTTGGGAGGGTAACGACTGCAATAGGAGTGGTTTTGGGGGTCGCGGAAACATAGGGAGGGAATATGGAAGGTGGCGACATGGTTTAGGACATCTCTGGGAGGGTGGCCAAAGGGCAGGGATGGGTAGAGGAGGTTATGGCGATGGCTAGAGGAGAAGAAAATGAAAAATAGTGAAAACAGAGAGGGAGAAGAGAAATTCTCACCGTATCTCGATTGTCTCCTTCATTCGTTCTTTCCTCTCCTTGTCCTTTCTTCAGTCTTCAGTTCTTCAGTCTTCAATCGTTTTTTCCTCTCCTTAGGGTTAGGGTTAACAACCCCTTTTTAACCAAAAAAAAAAAAAAGCAAAAAAACACGTGTCCGGGCGTAAAAGTAAAAAAACGCTATGTCCCGGGCGCGTCCGGCTTGTCTACACGTGTCCGGGTGACGTATCAGGCGTATCCATATTTGAAAAAGTATTTAATTAATTAGGTGCATATCATACACGTATCCGAGCCGTATCCAGTCATATCCGTGTCGGATACGCACCCGACACGTATACTCGAAGGGTTTCGAAGTATTCGTGCTTTATAGTAGAACGTATTTCCATCTTGATTCTTCATGGATACTTTGTTACTTAACATTGTTTTCCAACATGACAAGATATTATCACACCGTTTCTCCTTTGAAACCTAATTGAAGGTACTTGACAAATCTTTTGAAACCTAATTAAGAAATTGAAATTTTTTATGTTTAGAGTAAAAATAGAATTTATGTTTTATTAGACATTGTTTTTCAAGATGACAATTGAAGAGTATATGATACATTGTCGAGTGATGGATAATAAGATTTTGACAGGGTGGAGTGGAAACATGGCACTAGTCTTTTTGCTCTTTGCAATTATGGTTGTCTTTAATTTTGTCTTTCAAAAAAGTGAAAATGTAATAATCGAAAAGCTTTCTGCAAATAGATGGAAAAATGAATATGATGATGTTGATGGGGTTGATAAAACTTTTCCCAATGACAAAAACACTATTACCCCTTCTCTTCATTTTAAACCTAATTAAAATATTGAAATATTTATTACTTGATTATCCAGAGTAAAATAGTGCTTTCTTTTTATTGATTTTGTTTTACCCCTTATTTTCATTAAAAGTAAAATATTTAACTTATTGGTGTTGCCTAGCTTCAAAGAATAACCAAAGAAGTTCGGCTACGAGATATGGGTTTGGTCAAAGGCTCCAAATTTGAATTTTTGAGGTTAAGTCCAATGACTCAAATTCGAAGATAAAAATTAATATTTTGCCTCTCTAGGAAATCAAAGCTAGAGAGCGAAGGAAATCGAATCGATCACCCGACGCTAATCTCAATCCGGCCGATTTTATATGGAGACCTGGAAATCGACTAGAGGATCCAAAGAAGTTTCACTCAAGGGGAAAAGTCGAAGGTCCTAATCTCACCTAGGTCAACAATTCTCACCGGAATAAAATTGGCAAAGGCTTCAATTTCAATTTGCAATTTACACAATTAAATGTGCAATAATTAAGTTTAAGTTGCCGAAATTAATTCAAATAATTCACAAACAATGAATTGAAATTTGCAATCACAAAATTAATAAAAGACAAGAAACTTGCATAAATTCAAACCAAATAAACATTCATCAAAATTATGGAGAGAAAACAAGCTCAACTCTAATTTTATCAACCCAATGGGGTTGGTGATGGCCAATAACCCACCTTTGAAAGTGATAGGTCTTGAGTTCAATTCCCACCCCCCCAAAGGGCCACTCCCCGTAGTTTTACCCAGTGTTTGTGGATAGGGAGGTGTGCACATGCCCTATGGATTAGTCAGGTGCTCTAAGAGGCCCACAACAAGTGTAGAGGGGTTGTTTAGATGGAACAGAAGGTATAGGGTGAGTTTAAGGGACAGACGAAAGTGAAAAGAGGGACCTGGGAGCACGTCTAGGCTTGTGTAGAAGGGGCGGCAAGGGAAGGAAGGCGGCTAAGGAACAACAGCAGCAAGGCCAGAGGGCCTTTGGAGCAAGTAACGACAAGGGATTTAGAGGTTAGAAAGGAACTGGGGCAAGATCTGAGCCTGGCGAAAAGGACTAAGGCTCAAAGGGTAGTGGCGAGGACTGGAAGGTTCAATAGGGGTGACGGCAACACTTATTTGGGTTAGGAAAGGTTGCGACAGGTGTAGATGGGACAAACAAGGTATGACGACAATGGTAATGGCCAGGAAGGGGCTGACGAGAAGGTATAGGGCAAGGGACAGGCTTGGCGACAAAGCTTGAACCCTTTAGGGGTTCGGGTGAAGGAGGCAGGGCTTGGGATGGGGGAGGAAGGACCAGATGGCCCAAGGTTGGGATTGGCACAGGGATATGGGATTGGGAAAGGGATACGGCAGTAAAGCTGTGCTTTTGGGTTCCAAAAAAAAAAAAGAGAAAGGGGAAGAGAAGATAAGAGATGGAAGAAGAGATTAGAGAGAGATGGATAAATACTTGGATTTTGGAAGAGGCTTCTCACCCTTTCCGTTGGCTTCTCGCCGAGGTTCCATGATTTCTCACCACTGTCTGCGCATGGATTCTTTTTCCACAGCAAAATTTCGATTCTTCTATTTATTCATCAATCGTCCCTAATGAGGGTCTAGAGTATTTATACAAAACAATGTAAAGAAAGACCAAAATACCCCTTTACATCAAAATACCTGAAATATGCATAAATAAACCCAAAATGACAACTCTAACTATGGAATGGAATAAGAAAAAATAAAAGTTCAACTAATGACAAATAAAATAAATAACAAAATAAAATAAGGAAATTAATGCTAATCTGCTCCGCATCACTAAGTCTCCAAAATCCAATTTTGTAGCCATGAGATCCTATACACTAGGATCACCTATGGCCATCTCTTCATGTGAACACCCAAGCTTCCTAGTTTTTCTTTTTCAAAACCTAGTCTTTGGGACTTGCACACGTTTTGCGTCATTCTAGGATCACCCGTGAGTTTTGCTTCTTTTGTGCACCAAAGCTTCGTAGAAAAATCCTATCTTCATGGGTTACATACGGTTCTCCTCTCCTTGTACATGCTTTCCCTCTTATCTTTTACACCTCTCTCCATCCCACCACTTCACGAACCCACATATGATTATTACATACAAAATGTAGTGAAAAGATAAATTACAAAAATTTATTACTCTCTAAAATTGCTTCTCACGCCAAAGCTTGCTAGAAAAATACTCTAGTTTTGTGGATCTTCAGATTGCAGTCCATCCCAATTGATTTCATGCACCCAACACTTCCAAAGTGGAGATAAGGTGACATAGCATGTGAAATGGCAAGTGATGTGGAATTCGTCACTTTATCTTGTATGCAGCAAATGGGCCTCTTAAAGTGGGCTTTTAAGGTTCACAACATGTCTTAACAAGCTTGGACCCATAGCACATCCATATGGGGAGCTTCAATTTGAGTGCAAGTGGGTCCATTAGAAAGCTCTTCTGACCCTCTTTTTCCACTGTTAATTTACATAGATAAAATGAATGAGGTTATCAATAAACACCACATTTAGGTTATCATCGCTTCCTAGTGTGGGCTGCTTTTTGTCCTAAGCATGCCACTGCATCATGGTAGATGTTGGGGATGGTTCTGTCAATCTTGAGGCCTTCTTATCTTAATATCTATAATTTTTTATATTTTATATTTTTACCAGTGTACTTTTTATGTTTTATTATTTAAATATACCAATTTTATGTAAACTTGGAATCACCTAATCATGGCTTAGAATCACCAATGAAACAACACTAAACTAATTGTAATTTCTATTTTTCATTTGACAACACCATCTCCAAGCATTGTAATTATTAAAGATTATGAAATATAAATACAAAATGGAGCTTTGGTAGGATTTGTTTTGCTTTTATCAGTTCTAGCTCACTTGTTAGCAAGGATTTTTAGTACTTAGTAGTGTAAATTGATGTTTGGCAAACGTGATTAAGTGGGCCAAGGGTTTAAAACGATCTCCCTGGAGGATGATCACCATAGCAAGGGAAATTAGGGGCCTAGTTGCAGGACTAGATGTCTCCTTCGTTCACGTCAGCCATTCCGCGAATGGCATGGCAGATTTCCTTGCAAAAAATGGGATCTTCAATTCGGTTTCAAGGGTGTTTTGTATCTTAGGGTTGGGTCCTTGGTGTTTCCCTTTGCTGTTTTTCATTTTGCTGGCTATAGTTCTTTTTTTTTTTTTGCTGCTTTTGGTCTAACCCTTTTAGGCCATAGCTGTTGTTGTTTTTGTACTTTTTCTTCCTTTTACTGAATATTTTTTGTTACCTCTCAAAAAAAGTTGTATTTCTATTTGTTGTGATGTGAGTAATGTACTTGTTCTTTTACTAATGCTCAAATATATTTAATGTTGTATATATTATATTTATGTTGAAAGGGTAATTGTAATTTCGTTAATAAAAACAAAAATCACCAGAAGTGCACAAAACAAAGAAAACAAACAAACAGGAAAAAGAAGCTCAAAACCTCTTAGACTCAAGAACCACAAAAAAGAAAAGAAAAGAAAAAACCAACACCCAATGGCAACAACAGACCATTGCACCTTTCCAAGCTTTAAAAATGTTTGAAATAGAAAAATCATGGAACTCGTTTAGATTAGAAGCCCAAGCTGCACTGTTGCCCAGATTATGATCCAAGAGGAGGGAAGCGGCGGGTGAATTGGGTCTTTTGCAAACTTTTTACTCTTTTTCAAATTACACAAATTCAAAGGCAAGGAGAAAATTGCTATCCCTTAATCACAATTAAATTAAAATGAAGAGATGAGAAGGAAAGATTTAACCCAGCAATTTAACGAGGTTCGGCTGCCCGCCTACGTCCTCGCCTCAAGTACACCACTTAAGGATTCAAATGCACTATGATTCTTCTTCGAGGGTGGAGAAGAAACCATTACAAGACTCTCACTTCCGTGGAGGATGGACTGATTACAAGACACTCACTTTCGGTGGAGGATAGACCAATTACAAACTCTCACTTTCAGTGAAGAATAGACCGATTACAATTTCTCAATGAGTAGTAATATACGAAAGTGTAAGCACAATAGCAACTCTTAAATGGTGTACAAATTGATCTCTCAAAGAGTCACTCAAATGGAGAACACAAAGGCTCAAGAAAGATTTGAAAGTGATTGGGTATTTTGAGCTCTAGGTTCTTTGATTTCTCTTTCTCTTAATTTGAAAGTGTTTGGTAGAGATTGAGAAATTGTTTGCAACTCATTAAGGCCACAATAAATGACCAAATTGAATTTCTGGCCGTTGGGAGCATTAATGGCAAATAAAATAGCTGTTGGAATGCATTTAATGCTCGTTCAGGAGCCGTTACTGCAACTTTTGGTCGACTGAAATAATGTTTCGGACCTTCAAAAGTTCTTGAATTTGAACTTTCGATCTTGGTAACGGTCATCTGATTTTCCACTTTCAGTCGGCCGATATTATTAGAGACTAATAGTCTTATTGTCAGCACATTATCAGTTGTCCGTATTTCCATTTTCGGTCGGCCAATTTTATCAGAGACTAAAGTCTTACTATTTGCACATTATCGGTCGTCCGCTTTTCTATTTTCAGTCAACCGATTTTGACTGAGGCTGTAGACCATTGTTTGTACAGATTTTGGTCATCCATTCCCAGGGGTGCAGTCGTCCGATATTTTCCTAGTGAATGTTTTTGACAATTTCAAGCCTCTTAAGCGCATATAGTATACAATGACTCATAGGGACTTAACCAAAATTCTAGGGACCTATTAAAGAGTGAGTGTTCAAGGAGGTCTCAAGGTCCTAGAGTTCATCTAGAGTATGGTATGAGCCAATGTGTTCATACAATGAGTGACTTGATATTCAAACACACATGAGTAAACATCTAAGACATAGACTTTGATCTTCAATCTTTAGGTCTTCGTGTCTTGAGTCATTTGATCTTCAATGCATTGGCTTGATGTTCATGAACCATTCGTCTTCCACATCCATTGGCTTTGTGTAGGAGTGCTTGATATCCAATACACATCTCCTACGAAAGCCTTGGTGTTCTTCTTTGAGCCTGACCTTATAATATTATGCTCATATACAAATGTTAGTACAATACGACAATGGTTTTGTTATCATCAAAATCATCCATTAATCTATGGTTTGACACCTTGGGGCTAACATGCACATTTGTCCTTAATCCTACTATTGACCTCGTGAGAAGTCTCCGCTTGGTTTCGGAACACCCTATTATTGTGCTACCACCAAAGGCTCCAAATAGTGCAAAAATGGCATAATTGTGCTTACTTTAATGTAAAATAGGTTTATGTTTTTTCTTCTCACTCAATCTTTATAGTTGACCAAAGTAGTCCTTCCAACTACCTTTCCTCTAACCAAATGCTTCTATCATTTTTGCAGTGGATGGGGAACTCTATATGTGGGGGAGCAACTCTTGTGGTCAGCTTGGTCTAGGAAGAAGTAATATTTGCCTCGCATCCTATTAATCATGTGATATAGATTAGTTATGTTCTGTTTGCAAGCAATTTTATAGCTTCCATTGTTATTCCTACAACTCCATTGACCTTTCGAAATATTTTTAGTTATTGCCAATTACCACGCGAAAGGTACATAATATGAAATAGAAATTTCTTCAAATTTGTTTGAGATCTAATGGTAGGAATAAATGCAGTTTGGGCATATTGTTGTTTGTTATTTTAACATTCTTTACCATTTATTTTGTTATTCCTTTGTGCAGAGGTATAGTCTCTTCTTAATTACTATTAGCCAATGAGTTTTTTTTTTTTTTGAAACAGTAACAAATAATTTCATTAATTCAAATAAAGAATACGAATGAGATACAACCAAGTATTAGAGAGAAATAAGGCCATAAGAAAGACAACTAGAATCAGTAAGGTAAGTCTATATGTACAATGCTCACAGACAACATAAGATACAATAAGAAAACCCAATCACCCTATACACCCAAATCAAGATCACCATCAGAACTACTCCATTGTCTGTCTTTGTTTTTGTACTCTCATCTTCACCAGAAATTTTTCAACATTGTTAACCAATCAAGGTATGTGTGCAAAGTTAATTCCTCCCCTCTTGCAAAACCTCCTAATGTCTCTAAGAATTTTTACCAATTTCCACGGGAGACTTCCTGTTACTAGCCCAGGAGATGGCATTAGCCGAATCACCTTTGACAATAAGGTTACCATCCCCAAACCTAGACCAAATCTGAAGGGCTCTTCTGATTGCTCTCAGTTCCGCTTCATTTGACTCCATAATACCTAAAGGCTCAGAAAATGCTAGTACCATCCTACCCCTATCGGAATGAATCACACCTCCTATTCCTGTCGGTCCAGGCTTAACCCTTGTTGTCCCATCCACGTTGAATTTACATGAGCCCTGAGGTGGTGCTAACCACTTGATCTTAGGTTTCTATCTTTCCTAGTCCCCCTCATGCCCTTTCCCATGATAAATAGAAGTCCTCTAGTGCTAGTCTAACAAACTCCTTACAAACAGATAGCCATCCTATCAATTACCACTTCGTCTTTTCAAAAATCTCTCTTTTAGTCCACATCTTACCGTCAAAGATTCTCACATTCCGCTCTTTCCAAATTGCCCAAAAGATCGCAGATGGAACCAATCTCCACACAACCCTGAGCCTACTTCTAAAGGTCCCCCGCAACCATTCTGAAGGCAACTCCTCCACGCCACTCCTAGGACCACGAACATTAAAATAGATTCAAGAAGGAACACCATACGTCCCACGTGAATTGGCATCTACACAACAAGTGGTCCACTGTCTCTTTTTCTTCCCCACATAGTGGACGCACTTCCGTGATCCCTTCCAGGAGAATGCCCCTTCTCCCTTTCCAAAGCCGCCCATGTAAAGATCTGGATCCTAGTGGGAAGTTTATTGTTCCAGAGCTCACATATAGGCGGTGCAAGGTGGTCCGCAACATATGTTGTTCTGAGAATTGATTTTATTGAGAAGGACCCTGACGGATGCATAGACCAAATCCACTTGTCTTCGTCCTCAAGCCACATTTTGTTGTCCCCTAGGAGCCTGAGCAAGGTCCGGTAGAGCTCCTCTTCAAAATCCCGTAAAGACCTTATAAAGGAGATGGCCCATTTTGGAATATCATCGTTTTCATTATAGTATTCTCCAATTAGAGCATCATGATTCAGCGCCGCCCTAAGTCGGGAATATTTCCATTAGTGTTCTCCTACCTGCCCATTTTATTAGCCAATAGTTGATGCTTTTTTCTTTGTAAATTAATTCTAAGGTTTATTTGTAAGAGAAAGAAAAGAAGAATCTTGATGAAATTACTTATTTAGCAAATAGTGTCATGTTTGTTGTGTTAAGTAGGTTGCTTTGTTCTTATACTTCTCCCCCTTCCTCCCATTCCCCTTCTACAAAGCAACCAACTCTATAATGTATTGGTCAAAAGCTTGGTTGTAAGGAGGTTTTGTGTGGGTAGTCAAATATAAACCTATCCAATTTTGCATGCACTAAATACTTCAAAACCAAGTTTTTTTTTTTGAATGGTAAATATATTAATAAGAAAGAAAAGGCGGTGTCTTAGAGTAGGCATGCTACAATGGAGGCCTCTTGTTGCTTGTAATGCCAACATTTAGACACTAGAATAGAAATGAAGGTGGGGACTATCGTATTTAAATTCAAGATTTTGTATACAATTTAAACTACAGGATCATTGGATGTATGCCATGTTGTAGGTTGTTAGAATTTATCCAAGTGTCATTTCAAAAGTTACAAGTAGGAGACACATGCTTAGTCAGAAATTTATTATTCAATAATTTTTCTTTAATTCACAATTTTTTGTACAAAAATTTCTATTTTTAGATACTAATATAAAAGAATTTCGATCACATCCTTCAAAATCACCAAATTTAATCATATTTTTTTTTCCCTTTTTCTAGATAATGTTTTCACGAGTTTTCTTTATTTAGATAATAATATGATAAAGTTGAGCTAAATTCTTCCAATTCTCTGAATCCCATCTTAAAATCTCTTTTCCTATTTATTTTTTGGACGAATTTTACCTTTTTAGTGTACCAACATGGAAGCAAATCACAACCGTTTAATGAGTAAACTGTCTAGATTCATTTAATAGACACCTTAAACTGTCACTTTATATATAGATAGAGTAGAAGGATAAACTATCAAAAATTATCAGCTATGGTTAACTTGGGTCCAATCTTTGATTCACAGATATGGTAATGTGGATACAACACTCCTTTTTCCAAAATCTAGGACAGAGATATGAAAAGGTTAAACTTTGGCATCACTCAAGTCACTTGAGGAAATAAGCTCGACATCTCTGTCAATCATACTCACTGCAACTGCTATTTGTTTTATCTTTCTAGATTACTATAATGATGTTTCAGATCTATGGAACCTGAAAACATCGGTTGTTCCATTTGGAAACTTACAAGTTTGCATGACACTCTAATAGGAGCAGGGGTTAAAAAATCAGATTGGCCAATATATCGGCCAATATGTACATATTGGCCGAGATTATTATCTCTTTTGTTATTTTTTTCAAATATCAGCTTGGTTTTTTAATTTTTTTCTGAATTAAAAAAAAACCGAAAAAAACGGCCTTTAAAAAAATTCTGGAAAAAAATAATATAATATCAGCCGATATATAGCCGATATGGCCAAATATCTGCGATATATCGGTGGGCCCCATCACCGATATTTATTTATTTTGAAAAAAAATTCATTCTGGACCGATATTTTGTATATTGGCGATATTTAAACCTATGAATAGAAGCCCTCTTTTTTCTTATTTCCTATTTTCTGTATCCATATTTGTGCTTGAAACAAGGAATATACATTCTTTTCACACCATTCAAAAAATATATACATTCTTTTCATTCCTAAAATCTGGAGAGCACCACCTCTTACTTCTGTTCCTGTACTGTGACATTTTGTTCTTATAGTTGTTATGCTAAATGAGTTATTTGGAGACCCTGTTTAATAGATGGTGCTAATGGTGGATAGACAGTTGCTTTTTCAGTCCTGGAAATATTTAATTTAGCGGTGGATGGAACTTGGATCTCTTATTGGAGGGGAAAAAGGAAATCAGCCCAAAGACTGAGGTAGACAGGCACACACTCCCTCCATAACCAGGGCATGCAGTACAAATGGACCACTAACGACTAACATGAAAAACAGGTTACACAGTCCCAACAAGGAAACACCCAACACTGGCCATGCTGCCCGAAGACAGGTAGCTGCCAATGAAGCCACCCACAAACAGCTCACCTTTTAGCTAGGAATCAGCCCCCTCATTGGCTAAGTGAAGAATGTGACTGACCTCTATCTTCTTCCTATAATTTTTGTCATCATGTAAATATTTGTTTAAGTAGTTTTTTATCCTTCACTTAATTTATTTTTTATTTTTTGAAATGGTGACATGACTCTCTCTCTCTCTCTTAATACTACTACTACTACCACTACTAATAATAATAATAATAACACCACTACCAATAACAATAATAATAATAATAACAACCAACTGCAGCAGCAGCAGCAACAACAACAACAACAACAACAACAACAATAAAAATACTAAATTAATAAATAAATAGAAGAAGAAGAGTTGATGCACTTACCAGTTGTTCAACAAGCGCTTCTTTCATTAACTTAATTAGAATTTTTTTATTAACCTGTTCATGACTCAACACTTAAGTCTTTAAGGTTGTAAAGGTAACACTTACCACTTACCAGTTGTTCAACAAGCTCTTCTTTCATTTATTTAATTAGAAAATTTCTGTTAACCTGTCCTGTTTATGTACTTTTCTCTCTGTTTTTTGCTTGGTTATATACTAATATGTAATGGGTGACATTTGGAAAGAAGAAGAAGAAGAAGAAGAAGACATGACTCAAACCCTTAGTCTTTAAGGTCATAAAGTAGCACTTACCACTTACAAGTTGTTCAACAACTCTTCTTTCATTCACTTAATTAGAAAATTTCTGATTAACCTGTCTTGTTTATGTATTTTGTCTCTGGTTCTTGCTTGGTAATATACAAATTTGTAATGGGTGACATTTGGAAAGAATTATTGATGACATGACTCAAACCCTTGGTCTTTAAGGTTGTAAAAGTAGCACTTACTACTTACCAGTTGTTCAACAAGCTCTTCGTTACTTAATTAGAATTTTTTTATTAACCTGTCCTATTTATGTACGTTTCTCTCTGTTTCTTGCTTGGTAATTTACTAATATGTAATGGGTGACATTTGGAAATGAAGTTTTAAAATAATAACTGTAAGATGTGCATTCTCTATTACTTTGCAGGCGCAAACAATCTAGTTTCTAAGCCATCTAGGGTTGATTATTTGGCTGAATTCAGTATTAAAATGGTTGCATTGGGTTCAGAACATTCCATTGCCCTTACAGGTGAAGTCTAGAGTATGAACTTCCAAATCTTATGATACAGATTTAGATAGTGGGCTTCTCATTTAAGTCTTGATATGTGTTGGCAATTGTGAATTGAGTCAGTGTCCTGTTTTTGTTATGTATTTTTATGTTGCTTGCCAGATGAAGGAGATGTCTTGAGCTGGGGGGCAGGAGGCTCTGGGAGACTTGGTCATGGACACCAATCTAGCATTTTAGAATTTTTTAAAAACTCAAGGTTGGGTTTGGAAAACCATACATTTCATGGTTAGCAATCTAGAATAAAGCATACATTTTGTACCATGCTTCTGTACCTTGAAATATATGCACACTGCACAATCGTTCCTGTGTCTGGACATTTTTCTTTCTCAACTTTATACAATATTACTATGTTTTCTTGATTGGTAGATAATTTTTGAACCCTTTATTTGCTTAGTGAGTATACACCAAGGCTTATCAAGAAATTTGAAGGTTCTGAGGTAATTTCCTACTTGTATGTTTCATTCTTTTTCTAACTGCTGCTTTACTAGTTATGTAAAATCTTGGACTGGCTGATCAATAGATTTACCACTTCAAATGGAAAATGTAAATGCAGATTAGAAAGATAGCTGCAGGGTTGTTGCATTCAGCCTGTATCAATGGTAATTTCGTAAGCCATATCATTACTTGTGTTGGCTTTTATTTTGAGATCTATATCCCAGTTTAACAATTCACTGGTATGTGCAGAACAAGGGGCTGTTTTTATATTTGGTGAAAGAACGATGGGTAGACTGGTAGGTACAGTTAAGTTTAATCAGTTTTTACTTGTTATTTTGGTTTAGTTGGTTAATACTTTCTCTGTGTACTGATAAAAATTTATTTTCTGTATACAATTTTAGGGATTTGGAGGAACAAAGGATGCAACATCACCATCCGTCATAAGTGAACTTCCATTTTCTCAAGAAGTTGCCTGTGGTGGTTATCACACATGCGTTGTCACAAGTACTTTCTTTGGCTTGTAGAAAGCAAGTTTGGCTGTTCAAACTGCTAGATGTCATCGAATGAAAATGTTAAAACCCCTTTTGTTGGCAATTCAGTTTCATTACTTCCATCTTTTTGAAATAAATAGATTAATAGATACTTCGAGGCCAGACTTTTTCAACCAGTTTATTCTGGTTCAATTATCAACCGTTGCTGGTGCAGTCTAGTGGTGATGATTTTCTTTATGAATCAAAGATGGCTTATCTGTTCTAACTGCTAGAATAGTCTGTGCTATTGTTATTGTTGTTATTGTTCTTTGCATTAAGTGAATTTGACCATCTAATTTAGGGAGAAGAGGAAGAACCTCTATATGACGAATTAATTAGTGAGATGAAAACAACTCAATGCAAGGCTAGATTTTTGGAGAACGGTGGATTAAAATGGTTTGAAAATTAGTAGAAGAGAATAGATGGAATGTAACTTTAGTGGCTAGACGATAGTGAAGATAGCTTGGTAAAAATAGGAAACGACTTAGTTGCATATTGTGATAAGTTTAGATACTTGTGCTCTATTTAGAATCTCAAGAGGTTTCGACTTGGATATAACGAATAGGACAAGTGCGGGGTGGCCAAAATGTAGACAAGCCACCCTCGCGGGATCGTGAACCTTTGCCCCAGTCATTGGTGTTTTGTATGATAAAAGAGTCCCCATTGCTTAAAATGGTGATTTTATAACAGGTATTAGATCTACAATACTATATGGAGCAATGTTGGACAACGAAAAAAAAGACAAATAGACAATGTTAGACAATGGAGATGCTCATGCTACATTGGATAAATGGTTTAACCTTAAAGGATGGTTAGAAACTCACACATTAGGGATAGTTTAAAGATAGCTCCGATGGATGAAAAATTGAGTGAAACTCATTTGAAATGGTTTGGTCATGTTAGTAGAAATCCAAACATAGCCTCAATTCGTAAAGTTGAGAGGTTACGGATGAAGGCACTAAAGGAGATAACGACCTTTGAAAACATGGAGGGAAGGAATAAAAAATGACATGTTAGACTGTATGACTGGGGTATGGTTTATAATAGGGTCCACTGGAGGAGAACTCATTAAGTCGACCTCAGAGGGTCAACTGGAGGAGAACTCATTAAGCCGACCTCAAATAGATGGATACTAGCTGATGATAATGATGATAAACATCTAATAAAATGCCAGTCACTCAAGACATGTAAGAACTTCCTACATCACTGCCAAAGCCATTTGTCCTGTCAATCTAGGATTAATTCTATAAGTTCTATTTTCCACTAACCATATAAACATGTTTGCTCTCCATCACTCTATCTATTTTATTATATCTTACCTCCGTCAATCCATATATTGTTAACAGCCTCTCCCATCTCATGTTACCTTGTATTGCAGTGGACTGGAGAAAGTGCCATCCAAAATTTACAGTAGGAAAAGTAGTGTGTGTGCTTGTGTGTGGAAATGTAGGAAAAGCAAAATATGTTCAGATCCCATAATACTATCCAAGGAGAAACAAAACTTATGTGGTTCAGCAATGATGTTTACATCGATGGGCAAAATGGAAGATGGTCCCTACTATGTCAGAGAGAAGAATGAGAGGATTTCAGTACCTCGCACTAAAACCCAAAAGGCAAAACCCACTTTTATAGCCTCAGTCTTCAAGGTTGACATAACCCTTTTCCTGAGTACAAGATCCACAAAGAGACTAACCCTTTCTCTAATCCTTTACATACTCACGAGAAACCCAACTCTACAATCTCCCACATATAGAAAGGCTCTTGCAAAAACCCTTCTAGATCCCTAATAAATTGGATCTAATCTCTAAAAGAGAAATAGTCACCTCACATGGATCTGGCTTTCTTAAAAACGGATAACCTAGCTAGGACTATTTCACAAAATTAGAATCTGAGCTACAAAAGGGGAAGAATCAAGATTTTGAAAATAATAACTA